>OZ005648.1:32193956-32254956 GCA_963930645.1 Salticus scenicus
AATTAGTACATATTTATTAACATTTTTTTTTCTTTTACCTACCTTTATTGAAATTTTAGCTTAATTATGTGCAAACACTTAGATGTGTATTTAACCACTTCACCGGCCATCCCGAGATAACCCGGGGGAAACGTAGTCTTCCACATACTACAGTGGCCGGTAAAGTGGTTAATGTAGTTGAATTTCAGGAAAATTCAGTGCATGCATGCAGTTTAAATTGTCTCATTCTGTTTAATATTAGAAATAATCAAGCCTTTTAATTGCTGATAACACAGGGTGGTTAGCATTAGAGCTTTTCCAAATTCCACTTACTATTTTTGGCCATTTTCCATGACTTATGCTGCTTATTTCCCACAAAAATTTGACATCATTAACGAACAATTTTGGCAAGTTACAATACAATTAATGCACTTTCAAATATGGCTTGTTTTCAAAAAAAATTTACATCATTAACAAATAATTTTAGAAAGTTGCGATTAATATGTTTTCAAATATGGCTTGTTTTTGAAAAAAAATTTCAATATTCCTAGACTCACTTAAGGGCCCTCTTCACTCACCGCCGCCGGAAGCCGAAGCAAATGTTATTCTACGGGAAATTTTTCTTTACAAATAACTTATTAACTAATACATATTTTTAAATACTGTTTTCACATTCTGAAAGTTCCCAGCTGTTAAATTGACGCACCTTTTCTAAAAAAATATTTTTTTAGTTTTTTATATTTTATTTTGAAGCTGCAAAATACGAATTTTCAATATGTGAAATTTTTTCATTTTGCAATTTCAAAATAAAATATTAAAAATAAAAAAAATACATTTTTAAAAAAGGTCCGTCAATTCAACAGTTGGGATTTTTCTGAATGTGAAAACAGAATTTAAAAATATATATTAGTTAATAAGTTATTTGTAAAGAAAATTTCCCCATAGAATAGCATTGGCTTGGGCTTCCGGCAACGGTAAGTGAAGAGGGACGTTAAATTCCCTGACTTTTCCATGATTCCCTAACAAGTAACATATATTTATCACTATGACACAGTGTAAGGCTTTCAATACACTGTGATGCAAGAATTTCTACAATGTCTAGTCCTAAAATATATCATAATATATATACTTTTTTTAATCAAATAATGAAGCTATCTTATCAAAATATCGAGCTAATTCTTCTGTTTGTTGTACCAACAATTCCAACTCTTGAATCAGTCAGCAAATTTTTATCACTTTTAATATGAATGACACAGTGTAAGGCTTTCAATACATTGTGATGCAAAAATTTCTACAATGTCTAGTCCTAAAATATATCATTCATTATATATATATACTTTTTTAAAAATCAAATAATAAAACTATCTTATCAAAATATAGAGCTAATTCTTCTGTTTGTTGTATCAACAATTCCAACTCTTGAATCAGTCAGCAAATTTTTATCACCTTTAATATGAATATCATAGAATATTAGGAGACCAAACAGATATGAAGCTACTTATCAGGAAATGATTGTTTCAAGTAGCATTTTTTAACTAAAAAAGCAGCAACACAATATTATTATCTAAGTCAAAATGTTTTTTTTTTTTTTTTTTTTTTTTTTTTTTAAATGTAACAGAAATAATGAAATGACATTTTGTGGTGCAACTAAACATGAGATGAAGCAACTTCAACAAAAGTTGGAAAACAATCAAAATTGAGAAATAATTTATTGAAAATTGATATAAATTCCTATTATTTATGGAAGTATGAATTGATTTAAAACATGCACAACTCATTTCTTGCTTAATCTGCAATACAGTTTAATAAAAGAAAAACAGGGGTGAAACTATCTAACATGCAAAAACCCTGAAAATGCTCTTTGCATGTAAATAAGGGAGAATTATTAATGGTATATCATATGGCTATCTATAATAAGTGATATTTTGAGAGTTCTTAATACATTATAAGGCAAATTAAACATTCAAAATGAGAAATTTCTATAAAAACAAAATAATTTAACATGAAATTCAGAGACAGCAAAATTTTCAAAAACCCTGAATTCAGGGGTAACCCCTGAAAAGTTTCACCCCTGGAAAAATGAGACATTAATCATGAATGAATTTGTGTATTGCTAATTTTTGTTAATGGAGGTGTTAAAAAAAAAAAAAAAAAAAAAAAAAAAATGAAGCTTTACTGTAATTTAAATCAATCAATGTTAGACTAAAATTTTGCAACATTTAAAAAATATTTAATCATGTTATGGTAAGTAAACTGAAACTGACGTTTATATTCCAAGATTATACTAATATACATTGAATAGGGAAAGAAAACAAAAACGAAAATATAATTAAATATTTACCTCATATTGTCTACCCAGCAATCCAACACCAGTGGTACTAACAACTCTAAATTCAGCCATAAGCTAAAGTAGTAGTCTGATTTTTTATTACAGAAATAGTGAACAGTTTCAGATTTGTTTAATTTGGCTTCCAATTGACTTCCACCATCGCCAGGAACTTAAAAAATAAAAGTTTAAGATGAGACTTAATATAAATTAAATCAAGAAACAAGATTAACAGCTGATGTAACATAAATTTTAACATGAAATACAGGAAGTATAAATAATATTATTAAAGCAGTGACAATCACCATTATATATCAGTAGTCAAGTTAAAATATCAAACGATTAAAATAAAATTAAATCAAAATTTTTGCATTCATAAATTCAAAAGATACAGATACTTGATTACTTTATACCTAAAATCACAGGACTCCGCAAATTTGCATCTCGCTTCTTTAATGTTAGAGCCGGTGCATTCAACGGAAAAAAGCTTAAAAGCGTAAGAACAACTACGCCTAGAGGTATGATTTTAGTAGAAGTCCAAATGATCATTGAATCTCTCAATAAAAGTTAATACAAGCTGAAAAAATAACCAAAACTTTCACAACGCAACACGATACTGCGATATAAACAATAACAATGAGTTCTGAACTCCTGCAGAGATGTTTTCCTTCTGTCTCTGAACTGAAACTTTTAAATAAAGAAACAAAAAATCTATGGCATCACGTGAATGGTTCGATTTTAAGGTTTGCTTGCCAACAGCGTTATCAAACAATAATTTGATAACAATATATCTCAGCAATTATCAACCGATAAGTATTCTTTAAGCAAATTTCTTTTAATCGATTTGTAGATTCTTTCAGACACTATTTTAGACGTCATAACAAACAATTTTTTGTTTCTGATTTCTTTTATTATTGTTATTTTGTATAAAATATTTCAGATTTCAGAATCATTCACTAGCGTATTTTGTGTTATTTATTCAACTAAAACAGACTTTTTTGTTGTTGTTTTGTTTATCTTCAAATAAGAAAACGATTTATTTTTGCAGTAAATATCTAGATAAACAGGTCCGCGGTAGCTCAGTCGGAAAGAAGAATTTTGGAGGCGTTTTCAAGTGTTAGTACGTAATATCGAGTGTTAAAAACGATGTATAACACTAAAATTTTCCAAAAATCTGTAAAATCTGGGGAGGGGGGAAGTGAACACTGTAATCCCTCCTTTGGCTACGGCCTTGAGCGCCGGGCTGGACTTGTAATAGGAAGATTGCAGGTTCGATACTTCAGCTAGCTGAATATTGCCGTGTACAGTGTATACTAATGGTAGCTGGTGCATGTAAAATCTGTCGTGGCCGCAATATCGTCCAAATTCCCATTTATATTATACCTCTGGGGCAAGGCCGTAGCCAGGTTTTTTTTTTCGGGGGAGCATCAGATTTCTAATACAAGGTCATCGAATATGATATAATAATGTACACACGCATACCCAAAGTAAAGAACATATGCACTGACAAACAAGGGCTTGATTAAAACTGGGCACATGCTACCCCGGGCCCTGAGTAGCAAAGGGCCCTAAAACTGGTCCTGAAAATCCTCTTTTGCCTCAAAAGATGACAAAAATGGTATCATAAAATACAAAATTCTGTCATTTTAGTTTCATATATAGATATATATATGTACTTTTGCTGATTCATGCACAGTACGAATGGTTAGGGGGGGGGGGCACAAAAGTAAGTTTACCCAGGGCCCCACACGAAGTTAATCAGGCCCTACACAAACAGACCCTGATAAACTTCGTGCGAGGCCCGGGGCACACATAGTTTCATCAGTCCGCCGTGCACCAATAAACTTAGGTTTATGGGAATAATATGGCAGAATTTGCATTATATGATACCATTTTTTAGGGCATAAAAGGCTAAATGGCATTTTCAGGGCGAATTATATAGCCCCTACTATTCAGGTCACGTCTTATATGCCCTGCTTTAATCAGGCCTTGCACACAAATATTCTTCTATATTTTAATATAAAATTCACTCAATACCAATCATTTTATAAAATTTTATTTATTAAAATTAATTTCCATGACAAAACCAGATGCAGATGATTTATTTCTAATAGAAATGTGTCAATTAATGTCCAAAAGAGTCAATTTTATATTCACTAACGATATCTTAAAAAATGCTTTATTTCCCCTTTTTGTTTTGTTAAAAATGAAAAAAAAAGAGAAAACTTAGATTCAAATTATCATATATCAATAGTTTAACTATTCGTCTTAACGATATTTATAGATATTGTGAGTTCTTTTAAAAGATACTTATATCGAATATTTGTCCTCCTCGAAGGGGGGGGGCGAATTTCACCCCCAGGGGAGAAGCATTACTCCTATGTGTACAAAATTTTTTGCATATTTGATTATTACTATAATAAATAATTTTTTTTTATTTTATAACGATTCGTTAAAAATAATTATCATTGTGTACATTTATAAGAAATTTTGTCCTATACCACCAAGTTTTAAAACTTAGAAAATTCTAGACTGCGACACCAATGTAAATAAAGACTTTAAATGTAAACAAAGACAACATGTGCAAAAAAAGAATACAAATGTAAATAAAGACTCTAAATGTAAACAAAGATTACAAATGTAAACACAGACTACAAATGTAAACAAAGATTACAAATGCAAACCATGAATCTAAATGTAAACGAAGACTACAAATGTAAACAAATACCCTAAATGTAAACAAAGACTACAAATTTAAACAGAAAATGTAAATAAAGGCACTAAATGTAAACAAAGACTACAAATGTAAACAAAGATTCAAAATTTAAACAGACTACAAATTTAAACAAAGATTCTAAATGTAAACAAAGACTAAAAGTAAGCAAAGACTACAAATGTAAACTAAGATTCTAAACGTAAACCAAGACTTTAAATGTAAACAAAGACAACAAGTGCAAACAAATAATACAAATGTAAATAAATACTCTAAATGTAAACAAAGATTACGAATGTAAACAAAAACTACAAATGTAAACAAAGCCTATAAATTCAGACTCTAAATTAAAAAAAATACTACAAATACAAACAAAGACTACAAATGTAAACAAATATTGTAAATGTAAACAAAGACTACAAATATAAACAAAGACTCTAAATGTAAACAAAGACTACAAACGTAAACAAAGACTCTAAAGATAAACAGATTACAAATGTAAACAAAGTCTCTAAATGCTAACAAACACCACAAACGTAAACAAAGGCTCTAAATGTAAAAAAAGACTCTAAATGTAAACAAAGACCACAAATGTAAACAAAGATTCTGAATATAATCAAAGACTAAAAGTAAGCAAAGGCTACAAATGTAAACAAAGACTCTAAATGAAAATAGATTCTAAATACAAACACACACTGCAAATGTAAACAAAGGCTCTAAATGTAAACAAAGACTCTAAATGTAAACGAAGACCACAAATGTAAACAAAGATTCTAAATGTAAAACAAAGACTAAAAGTAAGCAAACACTACAAATGTAAACAAAGATTACAAATGCAAACCAAGATTCTAAATGTTAACAAAGATTACAAATGCAAACCAAGATTCTAAATGTTAACAAAGATTACAAATGTTAACAAAGATTACAAATGCAAACAAATAACGTAAATGTAAACAAAGACTACAACTTTAAACGGACTCTAAATGTAAATAAAGATTACAAATGTAAAAAAAACCACAATTGTAAACAAACACTCTAAATGTAAACAAACACTATAAATGTAAACAAAGACACTCACTCTTAACAAAGACGACAAAAGTAAACAAAAACTCTAAATGTAAATAAAGACTACAAATACAAACAAAACTACAAATGTAAACAACGACGACAAATGTAAACAAAGACTCTAAATGTAAACAAATATTACAGATACAAACACAGACTACAAATGTAAACAAAGACTAAAAATGTAAACAAAGATTTTAAATGTAAACAGACTCTAAATATAAACAGACTAAAAATGTAAACAAAGACTCTAAATGCAAAGAAACACAACAAATAAAACAAAGGCTCTGAATGTAAACAAAGAATCTAAATGTAAACAAAGACTACAGATGTAATCAAAGACTAAATGCAAACAGAGACACCAAATGTAAACAAAGACTACAAATACAAACATACTACAAATGTAAACTAAGATTACAAATGCAAACAAGATTCTAAATGTAAAAAAAGACTACCAATGTAAACAAATACCCTAAATGTAAACAGTTTCTAAACGTAAAGAAAGAGTATGCATGTAAACAAAGACTACAAATGTAAACAAAGACTCTAAACATAAACAAAGACTACAAATGTAAACAAAGAAGCTAAATGTGACAAGAATGTAAATATAAACAGACTACAAGTGTAAACAATATCTTCAAATGTAAACAAAGACTATAATTGTAAACAAAGACAACAAATGTAAAGAAAGACTACAAATGTAAACAAAGATTATAAATGTAAACAAAGACTACAAATGTAAACAAATACCCTAAATGCAAACAAAGATTACAAATTTATGCGGACTCTAAATTTAAACAAAGATTACAAATGTAAACGAAGCGTATAAATGCAAACAAAGTAGTTGTAGTTGTAGTTGGGTTTTACGTCACACTAATGCTGCGCAGATGGGCAATTGGCGACGGTCTGGGACACACCCCTAGAGGTGGTCCGGAGACATGCCATCACAATTTTGATCCTCCACGGAAGGGATGGCTCTCCCGCTTCGGTAACCCCCAGAGGTATAAATGCAAACAAAGACTCTAAATGTAAACGAAGATTTCGGATATAAACACAGACTCTAAATGTAAACAACGATTACAAATGCATACAAAAAATAGAAATATAAACAAAGACTCTGACTGTTAACAAAGACTACAAGTGTAAACAAAAGTATAAATGTAAAGAAAGACGACAAATGTAAACAAATACTCTAAACATAAACAAAGGTTACAAATGTAAACACAGACAACAAATGTAAACAAAGACTACAAATGTGAACAAAGATTTTAAACGTAAACAAAGACTAAAAGTAAGCAAAGACTACAAATGTAAACAAAGATTCTAAATGTAAACAAAGACTTTAAATGTAAACAGACTACAAATGTAAAAAAAGACAACAAATTTATACGGACTCTAAATGCAAACAATGATTACAAATGTAAACAAAGCCTATAAATGCAAACAAAGACTCTAAAGGTAAACTGAAATGACGGATGTAAACACAGACTACAAATGCAAACAAACACTACAAATTTAAACAAAGGCTCTAAATATAAACAGACTACAAATGTAAACAAAGACTAAAAGTATGCAGACTACAAAGGTAAACAAAGATTTTAATTGTAAACTAAAATTTAAATTTAAACAAAGACAACAAATGCAAACGAAGAATACAAATGTAAATTAAGGCACTAAATGTAAACAAAGATTGCAAAGGTAAACACAGAATACAAATGTAAACAAAGATTACAAATGTAAACGGACTACAAATGTAAACAAAGATTCCAAATGTAAACAAAGACTACAAATGTAAACAAATACCCTAAATGTAAACAAAGACTACAAACGTAAACAGAAAATGTAAATAAAGGCACTAAATGTACACAAAGACTATTACTGTAAACAAAGACTATAAATGTAAGCAAAGATTCTAAATGTAAACTAAGACTTTAAATGTAAACAATGACAACAAGTGGAAATAAAGAATACAAATGTAAAAAAAAACTCTAAATGTAAACAAGGATTACAAATGTAAACAAAGCCTCTAAATGCAAAGACTCTAAATAAGAACGAAGACTTCTAATATAAACAAACACTACAAATGTAAACAAATACTGTACATGTAAACAAAGACTACAAATATAAACAAAGACTCTAAATGTAATCAGAATGTAAATATAAACAGACTACAAGTGTAAATTAAGTCTTTAAATGTAAACAAAGACTATAAATGTAAACAAGGACTATAAATGTAAACAAAGATTCAAAATGTAAACAAAGACTACAAATGTAAACAAAGACTAAAAGTAAGCAAAGACAGAAAAGTAAAGAAAGATTCTAAATGTAAATCAAGACTTTAAATGTAAACAAAAACAACAAGTGCAAACAAAGAATACAAATGTAAATAAATACTCTAAATGTAAACAAAGACTACAAATATAAACAAAGACTCTAAATGTAATCAGAATGTAAATATAAACAGACTACAAGTGTAAATTAAGTCTTTAAATGTAAACAAAGACTATAAATGTAAACAAGGACTACAAATGTAAACAAAGATTCAAAATGTAAACAAAGACTACAAATGTAAACAAAGACTAAAAGTAAGCAAAGACAGAAAAGTAAAGAAAGATTCTAAATGTAAATCAAGACTTTAAATGTAAACAAAAACAACAAGTGCAAACAAAGAATACAAATGTAAATAAATACTCTAAATGTAAACAAAGATTACGAATGTAAACAAAAACTACAAATGTAAACAAAGCCTATAAATTCAGACTCTAAATAAAAACAAATACTACAAATATAAACAATGACTACAAATGTAAACAAATATTGTAAATGTAAACAAAGACTACAAATATAAACAAAGACTCTAAATGTAAACAAAGACTACAAACGTAAGCAAAGACTCTAAAGATAAACAGATTGCAAATGTAAACAAAGTCTCTAAATGCTAACAAACACCACAAATGTACACAAAGGCTCTAAATGTAAAAAAAGACTCTAAATGTAAACAAAGATTCTAAATATAATCAAAGACTAAAAGTAAGCAAAGGCTACAAATGTAAACAAAGACACTAAATGAAAATAGACTCTAAATACAAACACACACTACAAATGTAAACAAACGCTCTAAATGTAAACAAAGAATCTAAATGTAAACGAAGACCACAAATGTAAACAAAGACTATAAATGTAAACAAGGTCTACAAATGTAAACAAAGATTCAAAATGTAAACAAAGACTACAAATGTAAACAAAGACTAAAAGTAAGCAAACACTACAAATGTAAACAAAGATTACAAATGCAAACCAAGATTCTAAATGTTAACAAAGACTACAAATGTAAACAAATAACGTAAATGTAAACAAAGACTACAACTTTTAACGGAGTCTAAATGTAAACAAAGATTGCAAATGTAAACAAAGATTTTAAACGTAAACAAAGACTAAAAGTAAGCAAAGACTACAAATGTAAACAAAGATTCTAAATGTAAACAAAGACTTTAAATGTAAACAGACTACAAATGTACGCAAAGACTACAAATTTATACGGACTCTAAATGAAAACAATGATTACAAATGTAAACAAAGCATATAAATGCAAACAAAGACCCTAAAGGTAAACAGAATTGACGGATGTAAACACAGACTACAAATGCAAACAAACACCACAAATTTAAACAAAGGCTCTAATTATAAACAAAGACTACAAATGTAGACAGAGACTACAAATGTAAACAAAGATTACAAATGCAAACAAGATTCTAAATATAAACAAAAACTACAAATGTAAACAAATACCCTAAATGTAAACAAAGACTACAAACTTAAACGGAAAATGTAAATAAAGATTAAGAATGTATACAAAAAATACAAATGTAAATAAAGCCTATAAATGCAAACAAAAACTCTAAATAAAAACAAAGGCTACAAATATAAGCAAAGACTACAAATGGAAACAAATACTCTAAATGTAAAAAAACTACAAATATACACAGACTCTAAATGGAAACAAAGATTACAAATGAAAACAAAAATTCAAGTGTAAACAAAGACTCTAAATGTAAACAAACACTCCGACTGTTATCAAAGACTACAAATGTAAACAAAGACTCTAAATATAAACAAAGATTACAGATGTAAACACAGACTACAAATGTAAACAAAGATTACAAATGTAAACAAAGGTTTTAAATGTAAACAGACTCTAACTATAAACAGATTAAAAATGTAAACAAAGACTCTAAGTGAAAACAGTCTCTAAAGGCAAACCAAAACTACAAATGTAAACAAAGGCTCTAATTGTAAACAAAGACTTTAAATGTAAACAAAGATTCTTAATGTAAACAAACACTACAAATGCAAACAAATATTCTAAATGTAAACAAAGACTACAATTGTAAACAAAGATTCTTAATGTAAACAAAGACTAAAAGTAAGCAAAGACTACAAATGTAAACAAAGATTCTAAATGTAAATCAAGACTTTAAATGTAAACAAAAACAAAAAGTGCAAACAAAGAATACAAATGTAAATAAATACTCTAAATGTAAACAAAAATTACGAATGTAAACAAAAACTACAAATGTAAACAAAGCCTATAAATGCAAAGACTCCAAATAAAAAAATACTACAAATAAAACAAAGACTACAAATATAAACAAAGACTACAAATGTAAACAAACATTCTAAATGTAAACAAAGATTACAAATATAAACAAAGACTCTAAATGTAAACAAAGATTACAAATGTAAACAAAGACTCTAAATGTAAACAAAGATTCTGACTGTTAACAAAGACTACAAATGTAAACAAAGACTCTAAATATAAACAGATTGCAAATGTAAACAAAGTCTCTAAATGCTAACAAACACCCCAAATGTAAACAAAGGCTCTAAATGTAAACAAAGACCACAAATGTAAAGAAAGATTCTAAATATAATCAATGACTAAAAGTAAGCAAAGGCTACAAATGTAAACAAAGACTCTAAATGAAAACAGACTCTAAATACAAACACACACTACAAATGTAAACAAAGGCTCTAAATGTCAACAAAGACTCTATATGTAAACGAAGACCACAAATGTAAACCAAGATTCTAAATGTAAATAAAGACTAAAAGTAAGCAAACACTACAAATGTAAACAAAGCTTCTAAATGTAAACAAAGAAGACAAGTGAAAACAAGAAATACAAATATAAGTAAAAACTCTAAATGTAAGCAAAGATTACAAATGTAAACACAGACTACAAATGTAAACAAACACTCTAAATGTAAACAAACACTATAAATGTAAACAAAGACTCTCACTGTTATAAAAGACGACAAAAGTAAACAAAGACTCTAAATGTAAATAAAGATTACAAATGTAAACAAAACTACAAATGTAAACAAAAACGACAAATGTAAACAAAGACTCTAAATGTATCCAAATATTACAGATGCAAACAGACTGGAAATGTAAACATAGACTAAAAATGTAAACAAAGATTTTAAATGTAAACAGACTCTAAATATAAACAGACTACAAATGTAAACAAAGACTCTAAATGCAAACAAACACAAAAAATGTAAACAAAGGCTCTAAATGTAAACAAAGACTACAGATGTAATTAAAGACTAAATGCAAACAGAGACAACAAATGTAAACAAAGACTCCAAATGCAAACAGACTACAAATGTAAACTAAGATTACAAATGCAAACAAAGACTCTAAACAAAAACAAAGATTACGGATGTAAACACAGACTAGAAATGTAAACAAACACTCTAAATGTAAACAAACACTACAAATGTAAACAAAGACTCTCACTGTTCACAAAGACGACAAAAGTAAACAAAGACTAAATAAAAATAAAGATTACAAATGTAAACAAAGGCGACAAATGTAAACAAAGACTCTAAATGTAGACAAATATTACAGCTGCAAACAGACTACAAAAGTAAAAAAGACTAAAAATGTAAACAAAGATTTTAAATGTAAACAGACTCTAAATATAAACAGACTACAAATGTAAACAAAGACTCTAAATACAAACAAACACAACAAATATAAACAAAGGCTCTAAATGTAAACAAAGACTCTAAATGTAAACAAAGACTAAAAGTAAGCAAAGACTACAAATGTAAACAAAGATTACAAATGCAAACAAAGACTCTAAATAAAAACAAAGATTACGGATGTAAACACAGACTAGAAATGTAAACAAACACTATAAATGTAAACAAACACTACAAATGTAAACAAAGACTCTCAATGTTAACAAAGACGACAAAAGTAAACAAAGACTCTAAATAAAAATAAAGATTACAAATGTAAACAAAACTACAAATGTAAGCAAAGGCGACAAATGTAAACAAAGACTCTAAATGTAGACAAATATTACAGCTGAAAACAGACTACAAAAGTAAAAAAGACTAAAAATGTAAACAAAGATTTTAAATGTAAACAGACTCTAAATATAAACAGACTACAAATGTAAACAAAGACTCTAAATGCAAACAAACACAACAAATATAAACAAAGGCTCTAAATGTAAACAAAGACTCTAAATGTAAACAAAGACTACAGATGTAATTAAAGACTAAATGCAAACAGAGACACCAAATGTAAACAAAGACTCCAAATGCAAACACACTACATATGTAAACTAAGATTACAAATGCAAACAAGATTCTAAATGTAAGCAAAGACTGCCAATGTAAACAAATACCCTAAATGTAAACAAAGACTCTACATATAAACAAAGACTACAAATGAAACAAAGATTGTAAATGCAAACAGAGACACCAAATATAAACAAAGATTTCAAAAGAAAACAAATACTACAAATATAAACAAAGCTACAAAAGTAAACAAAGACTAAATGTAAATAAAGACTACAAATGAAAACAAAGACAACAAATGCGAACAAAGTCAAAATATAAAGAAAGACTCTAAATGTTAAAAAAGACTACAAATGTAAACAAACTCTAAATGTAAAGAAAGAGTTTGCATGTAAACAAAGACTACAAATGTAAACAACGACACTAAAAGTAATCTGAATGTAAATATAAACAGACTACAAGTGTAAACAAAGTCTTCAAATGTAAACAAAGATTCTAAATGTGAACAAACACTACAAATGTAAACAAAGATTCTAAATGTGAACAAACACTACAAATATAAACATAGATTACAAATGTAAACAGACTCTGAATGTACACAAAGAAGACAAATAAAAACAAAGATGACAAATGTAAACACTCATAATGTAAACAGACTCTAAATGTTAACAAAGACTACAAATGTAAACGAAGACTGTAAGCGTAAACAAAGACTACAAATTTAAACAAAGATTCTAAATATAAACAAAGACTACAAATGTAAACAAAGATTCTAAATGTAAACAAAGAGTTTAAATGTAAACAAAGACTACAAGTGCAAACAAAGAATACAAATGTAAAAAAGATTCTAAATGTAAACAATGATTACAGATGTAAACAAAGAATACAAATTTAAACAAAGACTAAAAATATAAACAAAGATTTTAAATGTAAACAGACTCTAAATATAAATAGACTACAATTGTGAACAAAGAATCTAAAAGTAAACAGACTCTAAATTCAAACAAACACTACAAATTTAAACAAAGGCTCTAAATGTAAAAAAAGACCGCAAATATAAACAAAGATTCTAAGTTTAAACAAAGACTAAATGTAAGCAAAGACTACAAATGTAAACATTGATTCTAAATGTAAACAAAGACTTTAAATGTAAACGAAGACAACAACTGCAAGCAAAGAATACAAATGTAAATAAAAACTCTAAACGTAAACAAAGATTACGAATGTAAAAAAAAACTAGAAATGTAAACAAAGCCTATAAATGCAGACTCTAAATAAAAACAAAGACTACAAATATAAACAAAGACTACAAATGTAAACAAATGCTTTAAATGTAAACAAAGACTACAAATATAAACAAAGACTCTAAATGTAAACAAAGATTACAAATGTAAACAAAACGAAGTGTCTATTGCTACGGCAGCCGGAACAATATTATTGTTACGGCAGTCACCAATGAATCTTTATTGCTCCCACTAAGAACGACTCTTTTGTGAATCAATCTCGTAGCACACATGTTGACATTTACGAGTCACGACGCCATTTTTATACTTATTATTTTAAATGATCGCTTTACTATCCTTCTTTTTGATGAATGCGGCATTTTAATTTATTTTTTGAGCTAGTGTGTTCGGGAAAAAATGTTGAAATCAATGTGGGAGATTTATTTCCCTCATATAATGATTTCGGAACGGGATTTCGATCAGAAAATAATTAAACCATCGATCTGTGATAGTTTAAAATACAATCGATTTATTTTGCAAAACATAAAATTTACTTTTTTTTTTTTGGTATATTCTGCGTTATACTTCTCTGGGATGAAAATTGTTTGCATAATTTTTTATAGATTATTTGTATTGTGTGAATTCTTATAGGAAAATGAACATAGTTTTGTCATGGCCGCAACATACTAGTTTTTTCTCATATCTTTTATTTGTTTTGTACCATAGTAGAATTTGTACTTATTCAAATATTAATTGTTATGATAAATGTAATTAATCTCTTTTAATATTGCTGTGGAAGATTTAAAATATTTGCTTTAATTTACATGATGGGTGTAAAACCGCTTAGAAAGTAAAAAACTGTAAACTGCTACTTGTATGCAGAATGAATAGTGAAGGAAGACTTAATAATAGTATGTTATCTGCAGGATTCGCTTCAGTTGTGTCTCTGAATTTCATGTTATTTTGTTTTTATAGACATTTTTCATTTTGAATATTTCATTTGCATTGTAATTTTCTTAGAACTTCGCAAATATCATATTATCATTTATGATTAGTGTAAATAAATATTTTTAATAATAGCCATTTTATATATCATTAACAAGTCTTGCCATTCATTCTAGTACCAGTACAAGTACCAGTTTTCAGGGTTTTTTGCATGTTGCGAGCATATAATGCCTAATTTCACTGACAGTTATTGTATGGCAAAATTTGTTTCCATAATTATTCATTACTTAATGTATATTTTAAAATTCAATTTTCACATTCAAAAAATTCGCAGTCATTAAATTAGTACTTATTCTTCAAAAATTAATATTTTAAATTTTTAGTACTATTTCATTTTATGGCTTATAATTGAGAAAAATGCACTTAATGAAAACTCGCATTTTTGAACTCAAATTTGTAAAATGAGTACTAATAGTTTTCTGAATGTGAAAAAGGAATTAAAAAAAAAAAAAAAAAAAACTATCATGTTGTGGCCACTATATGACTTTCTTCTGTATTTGGAACAACTTCAGTATACACCCACAACAATATTTGGCGAGTATGGCTAAATCATAAATGATAAAATGACAAATCTAAAATAAACAACATATAAGCTGCCATATTATATCGCAAACAGTCCGGAACGACATTGTTATCGTTCAAAACAGCACCAAAGAAAAATCGCCAAATTCAGCTGTGGGTGTATACTGAAGTTGTACCCTATATTTTCGTAAACAAATTCTCTCAGTAAAAATAATTTATTAAAATTATTTTCCATGATAAATGCAGATGATTTACATTTCTAGAGAAGTCGTAACGTCAAATATCCAAAGAAAATCAATTTTATTCTCCAAATAACATTTTATAAAAATACATTTTTTTCTTTCTTTTAATGAAAAAAATCAACTTTTATCAAAGATCTATAGTTCAATCATTCGTTTTAAAGGACATAGTTAAAGCTCTTTGGGTACATAATCAGGGTTCACACTAAGGAAAAAAAATGAGTGGGATTCTCCCACTCTAACAAAAAAATTAAGTGGGATTTTGAAAATTTAAGTGAGATTTTTGAAGTTTAAGTCAGTAATTACATTTTACAGAAAAAAAGTATTTTCAAGAAATATGCAAATTACAGACATGTGATTGCTGAAATTAGAAATTAGCTAAAAATTTTTCGCTAATATGATTGATTGGATGATTAGTTGAATATTGATAACATCACTTTCAATAAACTGATGACATAAACAGTTATATGCATAGTTTTTATCTACATTAAGCATTTTAAGGATTTTTTCATTAGCGTAAAAAAATTCTTCAATATGCCTGCAATAACTTTTATATCAACATAAAATCTTATTAAAATTTCACACCATGAGTAAAACAAAATTTTCAAACAAATATAGAATATGATTTTTATGTATGTACATTAATCATTCATATAAAAGTAGCAGTAGCTAATTATTAGTTTCAAATGTGCATAAAACCAACTGAGTATTAATTTTCTTAAATTGATTTGGAAAAAATTTTCTTACCTGAAAACTCTATTCTTCATTTCCCCCATGTTTATAAATTTGGTATAGATATGACACCCCATAAAGATTTAATTTAATTAAGAAAAAATAAATAGATTCATTAAGTTCAGCACTAAAAGTCAGAAATATTGCTTTATTGTTTGTAGAATTGATCATTAACAACAATCGTATTCTGGAGATGGGAAAGAGGAGGGGGGGGGGAATTACAAAAAATAATTACAGAGTAAGAAATATTAAACTCTTTCAATTCTACTCCTAGAATATAATAAAACAAGTTTAAAATGAATATTATAAATATAATTTGCGTTGCAGATGAGTAAAGATTGGGAAACAAGACTTCTGCAGAACATTTGATTGCTGATCACTAGATGGAGATAAATAAAGGGGGAGGTGGGCAAAAAATAATTACATGGGCAAGAAATATTTAACAATTGTATTTCTTTACAGGTTCTAGAAACTCATAAAGCAAGTTTGAAATGGATATTGACATTTATGTTGTGGATGGAGAAAGATTAGGAATCAGAAGCTTTTGTAGAACATTTGATCGCCAATTGTTTCCTTTTTATTTATTTATTTATTTATTTATTAACGAATGAGATCCGCGATTTTTTTAAAAACGGAAAAAATAAATTCGCGGAGTTCAATGAATTAGATAAAAATAAATAAATAAATCGTGGGAAAATAAGTGCGGGAAAAGCGCACAATTGAAAAATTTTTAAGTGGGATTTTTTTTAATATTGCGCGATTCCCGCGCTCTAGCGCGAACCCTGATAATGAAAATTTACAGGAGACAGGTGCAATGCTTCTACATATACAAAAAATTTTCCTCAGTTGACTATCACTGTTATAAACAATTCTTTTTAATTTCATAATTATTAAAAAATAATTATCTTTATGCACATTTACACGGAATTTTGAGATATATCACCATGTTAAAACTTTAGAAAAAGCAGGTTGGCAAAGCCACCTTTAAGACTATTTTCACCAAAATTTGACAGACACTAATTTATGTCAAGGTGCAACTACATATCAATTTGCATGAAATTCTATGCAGTAGTTCCTGAGATACAATTGCCACAAAAATTTATCACACAGAGACACATTTTTTAAAACTGGTCAAATCGTGTTCTACTCCTCTCAGAATGCGTAAATCAAAATCTATTGAAAACCCAAGGTCAAAAATTTTTACGAATACAATACTTTCTTCTACTAAAATGTAGAAGAAAGTAATAAATGAAGTTTCATAAATTTGGCTAATTGAATAGCTTACCAAATAATTGGATATTTGGACAAACTGAATATTCATCTAGCCAAATAGTTTCAGATTCGGCCAAATGGAATAATCAGTAATATGGCCAAATATTTGGTATATCTCTAGTATGAATATTATGTAGAATATTTCAGTAATCTCCATCTCCAGCAAGATTATAAATAAAAAATACAGATCAATTGTTA
Organism: Salticus scenicus; assembly: GCA_963930645.1. Lineage (NCBI taxonomy): Eukaryota > Metazoa > Arthropoda > Arachnida > Araneae > Salticidae > Salticus > Salticus scenicus. The sequence continues at coordinate 32,211,827 of OZ005648.1, forward strand.
CAAAATTCCAATTTATGAACAGTTTGTGCAGCTGCAGATTCAGCTGTAATTAACTAAAACTTTAAAAATTAAATATGACTGCATATTTAAATAAATTTTAATTTAATACAGTATATATTTTTAATTGAAATAATTGTGCTAATTTCTTTCATGCTAATTAATCACAAATTTCTTTTTATAATTCTGAAGAACTATATAATTTACTAGTAGGCTTTGCCTGCTTCACTGGACACTATATTTAAATGAATTCTCAAAATTCCATATCATTATTATAAAATCTCAAAAATAAAAATACTAAAATCAGTTGAAACCTAAGTTAAAGTTTATGTTGCATTCAGTAGAGATTTTCTCGCTTGCAGCATGAAGAGTTCAGGTTCCCACTGCCTTCGGCACTGATTTACTCCCCTGTCCACAGCGGGAAACAATGGCGGATCTAAGGGGGGAAGCACCCCCCCCCCCCCAAAAAAAAAAATAAATACTGGCATTAATTTCACATTTGAATATTACAATTGTAAAATTTTCATTGATCTGGAATAACATCTTGACAAATCTTAGCCCCCCTCCCCAAAAAGTTAAGTTCTCGATCCACCACTGGCGGGAAAATCAGAATTTTCAATAAATCGAATCAGAGAGAATATTGCATATTCTTATTCAATACTCACAGTGATGCCGCTAGTCTTTCAAAATCTTGGGACCCATGAGTTTAAAAAATCTGGGTCAATTTTTCAAAAAATGGGTCCCCACATGAATGAATTTATACATTACAGATATAATTTTTTTTTTTTTTTATTGTAAATGAAAAACAGATTTTTTGGAATTTTTAACCAGCTCTTTTTGAAATTGTCTTAAACTAATATTATGTAGGAGGAAAAGATCTTTTTTCCTTCTTCAGAGCAGAATGCTTTAAAAATATAAAGAAAATATTAGTTTTAAACAAGAAATAAATTTTAAAATTTATTTTTTTCTTTCTTCGTTTATTTATTTATTATTTCTTTCAAGAATGAAAATTACGTGTCCACTGGTATCGCCACAATACATTTTTCATGTAATTTACGCACTATAGCACATAAACAGCATCTCTGACTCATATGCCAAAATTCGCCACTCCATGAAAATTTGAAGCATATTCAAACTTGAAACTGTGTTTTTTGCTGAGCCTACCCCAACGGACGGTGGTAGTATGTGTGTGTGTTGGGGGGGGGAGGGGGTAATTTCGCGAAACCCAACCCCTTTAGAGTGTGTGTTGCATACACATACCAATTGATGCATCAAAAAATCTCTTTCCTCAGATAATTTGGAGCAGAGTTATGCTAAAAACATGTCTTTGCACACGCCCTGATCCTAAAGTGTGGAAAAAGAGGAGAATTTTGGAAAATCTTTTTATACTACTTATTGGATACATATAACTGACCCACACATAAACAATTACTGTTCTACAATAATTTGAAGCAGATTTAACCTTGAAAACTTTCTTTTTACTCCCCCCCCCCCTTCCAATGGGAGGAGGTAGAAAGTAGTTTCACAAAATCTCTTTGTGGTGTGTGTATTGGGTATGTATAACCAATCAACATCAAAAAATCACTTTCCTAAGATAATTTGGAACAGAGTTAGTCTTGAAAATGTATTTCCTTCCAACCTTTTAAAGGGGGAAATTTCACAAAATCCTATTATAGTGCATGTTGGGTATGCATAACCAACCCACACATTAAAATTAATCTGACTGAGATAATTTGGAGCAAAGTTACACTTGGAAACTTTTTTTTCTCCCCCCCCCTCCCTTGAACCCAAGGAGGGAAATCTCATTACAATAGGTATTGGATACATATAAACTATTTATGCATTAAAATACATGACTGCAACTTACCTAGATTTCCCAAGACAAATGTAGCGCTGAAAGGGGAGGAGGGTCAGGAATTTGCCCCCTTGCAACACAACTCTCAAAATCGAAAGTCACAAAAATATGAATGGGTTTTTGGAGATGTATACTGAAAACAGCCATGCGTTTTCTTTAGAATATGTACCACTTTTTTGTAAAACTCTACTCAAAAATTCCCCCATACCTCTCTTAAAAATTGAAAATTTCAAAATCACAGAAAATGCTTTCTTGTACTCAATTAGAGTCCTGTGCACCCGACCCGAACCCGAAAGATGAATTTTATATCAACCCGAACCCAACAAAAAAAATTTCATCAACCCGAAAACCGACCTGAACCCGACTAAAAAATTTTCATCAACCCGCACCTGACCCGAAACCCGAGAACTAAATGAAAATTACTTTTTCATCTAAAAATCATGCAAAACTTTTTTAAATTATAAAATAAGGTAAGTTTTCCTTGTCATACAGTTGGTAAATTATTTTAAAAAGAATTTGAAATGTAATTACTAATCGTTTAATTTAAAACTGAAAAAAGGATCAATAATAATTTTTAACCATTTATGTGAGTTGTGAAATTCAAGAGTAAACTAGTATGTTTTGGCCACCACAAGACTTTCTTCTATACTTTCCTATATTTTACTAAGTGCAAATAATTTATTAAAAATATTATTTTTTAAGATTATGTAACAGGATGAATGCAAATGATTTTCATCTTAGAGACAACTAACACTAAATATCCAAAGTGACAGTTTTATTGCCTATAAATAGCATCTTAAAAAGTACGTTTTTATAATGGTTATCTCACATATCAGGTTTCGTAGAGTTATATGCCATAGAAGTTGAGATATAGCCTTCCCATTATCGAGGGATATTGCAGCATAGCAGCTCCACCTATTGACCGATTAGCATACAGATTGATTCAACATAATGTCTCCTTATGGCTTTCTCACATATCAAGTTTTGTTTGATTATACACAATAGAACCTGAGATATAGCCTCCCATTAAATTGCAAATATTGCTGTATAGCAGCACCACCTGTTGAGCGGTTGACACCAACAGTTGAGATACTAATTTAGGTCAAGGTGCATCTACATATAAATTTATATGCAATTTTATGCAGTAGTTCTTGAGATATAGCCTTCGCCTAAACTGCTGAAATCGCTGTGCAGCAGCGCCACCTGTTGGCCAATAAGAATTCAAATTGAATCACCATAATGTCTCATAATAGCCTTTTTACATATCAAGCTTTGTTTGATTATACTCAATAGAACCTGAGATATAGCCTTCTCTTAAATCTCAGAAATTGCTGTATAGCAGCACCACCTGTTGATCAGTTGACAAAAATTGATAGGCACTAATTTAGGTCAAGGTACCTTTACATATAAATTCATATATAATTCTGAATAGTAGTTCCAGAGATACAGTCGTCACAAACTTTTTGTCTCACACACACACACACACAGACAGATATTTTCTATAAATGGTAAAATCGTGTTCTAGACCTCTCAAAACATGTAAATCCGTCGAAAATTTTTATGAATCCAACACTCTCTTCTATTAAATATAGAAGAAAATAAAAAATGCACTTCAATTTAAATGTTCATAATTTATTACTTATAGTCTGGAAAAAAAATAAAGATGTATTATTCTTTATTGCTTTTGTCCGATGTAGATGTTTACTTTACTATAATAATTTGTGTAGCATGTATGTGATTCGCAGTTAAACATCTGCTTTTTAAGGATCATTGATCATTTTAAATTCGCATAATCAGCAACTTAGCTTCTCGTTTCAGTTTTCTGGTGCATTATTTATTCGTTCTAGAGAAGACAATAAAGAATATAATCTGCCTTGATGTTATTCGTTTCCTTTATGTGTTTATTTTACATTACTTTTTTTAATTAAATCACGACAAGTATTCCCTTTATATTTGCTGTATGTACAAATGTAAATTGAAGAAAATTGAAAATTTCGTTAACATACAAGCGAAGATTAAAATTCATTGAAAATAAAGATATCTTAAAAAAAAAAAAAAAAAATGCAAATTGAGAAATAACTTAAATTTCCAAAATGTAAAAGTGAGGTTATGTTGTATTTCTTATATATATATATTAACAATAGTCAATAAAAATTTATACAGTACTTTAAAATTTTCATACAATTTTTACATATGATCAGTTTTAGATTTGTTTAAGAAAAGAAAACATATACGAATATTTTTTTCTCATGCTTATACGGATTTTTTTTTTTCGGGTGGATAACCGTGTATAGGAATATGGAGCTCCGACACATGTCTAAAATCAGTTAAAGAAACTATAATTATGTCTACAAATTTATGCTTTCAACTGTAAAATTTTTTTTGAAAGGTGTTCTCAAGTCGACCTGACTCATAGAAAGCTAAACCTGACCCGCAAGAGAAAAAAATTTGTCAACCCGACCCATGGGTCGGGTCAAGTTCAGGTAAAATTGGGTTACCCAACCCGATGCAGTACTCTATACTCAATACTCTCGACATGTGCAATTACTTCACTGCGAAGTAATGTGAAATTGACTTATGCTTACAATTACAGACGTGTTTTTGCCTTCTGCTCTCCAGGGAGAAAGGAGTGGGGGGTCATAAAATTCCATTACTATAGATGTCAGATACATATAAATAATCCACCTACTGAAATTCTTGACTTCAGCTCCTACAGTTTTTCCAAGACAAATTCAGCACTAAAGCATTGTGCACAAATCGAATCCCTAAAAAGCTACAAAAAACAAAAATGGGTATTTGGAAATTACATGGCTCTTTTCAACATCTTTGTTAACCATTTTTGGTAGAGTTCTACTCAAAAATCCGGAATTTTTGAAATTTTCCACCAAAAATTTATTTTCTCCTCCCTCCCCCCTAAAAATAAAAAATTTCAAAATCATAGAAAGTTTTTTTCCTTTTGTCCTCAAATCTAGTCTCTCCATGTGCAATCTCCTCATCGTGAAGTAATTTGGAGCTGAGTTATGCTTACAAACATGTTTTTGCCTCCTGCCCCCTTGGAAGGGGAGAAAGTGTTGTAAAAGTTGATATATATAATTTTAAGTTGCTTTAAGACCTAAATTCCTGCAAAGTCTCCTGCAATTCAGTTTAGCCATCCTCGCGTGATACTTGGACAAAAATAAAGTTACAGACACAACAATTGCAAATTATATTGCAAATTTTTTTATTCTGAAATTTACAAACAAAAGTCTGATTTTATTAATATAAATTAGTAGAAAGACAATATTAAAGTTTGCATGTTAAAATAAAATAAGCTTCATTTAACCACTTGACCAACTAGTCAGAGGCACACTATAGCTGTTGTCTACACATTACTGCAGCCTGCGAAGTGGTTAATACTTAAGAGTACTACCTAACCTTTGAAATTTGTTTCCAGAATTATTGATTATACAATTTATTATAATTTTGTTTTCACATTTAGAAATTTTTCAACTGTTAAATTGGTTCTTTTAATATTTTGAGTTTAAATATAAAAAAGTAGCCAAGTATATCATTTGCATTTTTTAACTGCAAAATAAAATGTTAAAAGTTTAAAAAATAAATTTTTGCAAAACAAGTACTAATTTATTGTTTGTGATTTTTTCTGAATGTGAAAGCGGAATTTAAAAAAATACATTAAGTAATGCATAATTATGGAAACAAATTTTCCCGTGCTTTATAAATCATTTTTTATTTTTCATTAAATATTAGTTACTTAACTTATTGATGTTTAAATTAATAAATAAATTTTCTTTGTTAGTATAAATATCAATTACTAGTATGAACATCAGAAAATTAGTTTTTTCTTATACAATTTGAATACTTTATGCATCCGTGATTAGTTTTAATGTACATTGTACCTGTACATTTTAATGTACGCAATGTTTGATACACATAAATGTACATTTTGACGTCCGAATTATAAACTATGTTTACATATTATCATTTTTTTTTTTAGAGTCCTAAGATTAAAAAAAAAAAAGATGAAAATTAAGTTACACCTTTTTATTTTTTGAATGATTGATTATTAACATGCCATCATTTGCTTTTGTTAAAAAAAAAAAATATTTTAGATGTTTGAGATCAATTTATATATCAGTTTTTATTTTTTCAAAACCTTCTGCTGAAAGGTTGAAGGGGGGGGGGGGGGGGGTTATCAAAATGGACATTTGTAGGGGTAAAACTACCTAATATGCAAAAACCTCGAAATCTGCTATTTGCATGCAGATGGGGGGGGGGATTTATGGTATATTATATATCTACCTGTAATAAATAATATTTAAAGGGTTCTTAATGCATTTTAAGGCAAACAATCAAAATGACAAATTTCTATAAAAACAAAATAATTTAACATAAAATTCAGAAGCAGCAAAAATTTTAAAAACCCTGAATTCAGGGGCAGCCCCTGAAAAGTTTTACCCCTGCATTTGTTGATATTTATACTAACAATAGCAACTTATTTACAATATGATTGCAGCAATAAATAACAATACAATTAGAGGCGGCGGATTTGAGTTAGGTTGTACCCTACACCCATTTAGATATGGTATCCTCCCCCTCCCATGTTTTGAAGTATATTATGCATTTGTAATAGTAATAATAGCAATAAATATGATACAGCTAAAGGAGAAATATTTTTCTTAGATATATCAATCTCTAAGCAATCTTTATATAATAATCATTACATAAGTAGAAAATAAATAATCATATCTGATCATGAAAAAAATCAATTACTTTATTTGGTTTCTCCTACAAAAAATGTTAATAAGCAGAATTTAATTTTTTATTTAATCACTTGAGAACTGACTAACTTTCTTTTTATATTTTTATTGATCAAAATAGAAATTATTTTGATTCATAAGTAGATACACTGTAAAAAAATAACTATTACCAGCTGCAAGAAACTCTCTGTGATTGGAAAAAATAATTATTTTCTCCAATCAGAGAGAGTTTCTTGCAGCTGGTAATAGTTATTTTTTTACAGTGTAGGTTAATTTGTTTAAAAATAGTTTCTTTACAGCTTCTTGTTCGATATTTTATATTTAAATCATTGCATACTTAATTATTTTCAGAAAATAATTTCTCTCATCAAATCATAACATGTTTGACTCATGACAGAGAGAGCAGATCATGCTTTGAAATTTGTATTATCGGCTGAAAATCTATTCGATTGCTCTTAATATTTGGATTTGTGTTCAAAATTAAATCATTTTTAAGAATTTAATAAGCTTAAAAAAAATTGCCACACTCTACCTGGATCTAAGCATAATCCATTGCTGGACGTTTAATCGCCATAAGAAAACAGCAGCATCGCTAGCTACATATTGCCGCTGCTTAGTCCAGAGGATCAACCGTTCAAATATAACACTATCTTTTTTTATTAATATCACAGAATCAACAGATTGGGAAGAAAATCATATATAGAGAAAATTCATTTTTCCAGCTCAGTGAAAATAATGGCAGGACCAGGAGTTGAACCCCAGATCTTTGACTTACATGGTCAAAGATCTTAGACTGTGTAAGTCAAAGATCCGGGCATTATTTTCACTCAGTTGGAAAAATCAATTTTCAATAACACTATCTATTCGTATATTTCAAACCACTATCTAAAAATCTGTAACGTGTTAAACAGGGATTGATAAAGTGTTTTATAATTGGCAAAAAATAAAAACAATTAATTAAAAATGTTTCTCATTCCTATTAAATACTGGTTGTCCTTTAAATTTAACTGCCACTACTGTTCAAATTTTAATTATCTTTAAAACTTAGGCGCCCCTAGGCACGGGCCTAAGCCAAAATCTGTCGCTAAAATCAATATTAAAAAAAATGAACTAGCTTTTAATAAACAGCTTATTCTTAATAAAATTTGAATTTTCTCTTTTTCTTAATACTCATTAGCTTTTCTTTTAATCTTAAACTAACAAAAAATACACCAAAGAACTGTTGAAAAGTAATAAGTGAAAAACTGAATAAACACTATAAACTGCAAAAAACCCAAAACAATTAAGTTGGCACGAGTGCCGCAAACAAAGCGATGATGCACAATTTATAGTGTTTTATTCAAAGTTTTTTGCTTGATAGCTTTTATGCTTGCTTTCTAAGCCTAATATCTTTAATCTTTTATATTCTAGTTTTCCTAAAACATTTAATAACCATTTATGAGTTTTAAATGTTCTTGTTACTGAGCAAATAAAATGAAAATAAAAAGCTTAAGTACTTTTTTGTTTGAATAAAATATCTTAAAACTGTATTTCATTGAAAATATCCCCTCTTCCTACAAATAAAAAAGAATATGGGGAATAAAGCTAAATATACGCTTTTTGAGAACAATGAATGAGTTATATTTCACATGCAAGGTTTAAACATGTTTTTCATTTTATCTAAAAGAGAAAAGGATATTCTCACTTATTTTCTAAATGTTAGTTTCATAAGGATCAGGGTTGGCAAGTTTTTGACACGTGACAGTTTTTGACGGTTTAAACCATGGTTAAAACCGTCATGTCAAAAACCTCTTTGTCAATAATGTCAAAAACTGTCAGAAACCTATATTTATAATTTAATTGTCATATAAAAGCTTAGCTTAATAAAATGTAGTTCATAAAGATTTTTTGAAAAGTAAATAAATTGATATTCTTTGAAAAACATTGTTACAACATTTTGAATAATATAAAAAACAAAACTTTAGGCTTTTAAAATTTTATTATGAATTATTTCTATGTTCATTCAAAATATGCTGTGATACTTTTATATATTATTATGAAATTTATAACTATGCTTAATATAGTACATGTTAAACTTAGTTATGTGATACCTTTAAAAATATAGTTGTTTTCAATGAGACATTATTTTTAAAAGGTAAACATATTAATGTTTTTGGAGAAACATTATTATAACATTTTGATTAATATAAAAACAAAACTGTAGGCTTCTAAAAATTTATGATTTATAAATCATTGATAGATCATTTTGATTGAAAAATCATTTTATTTGCAATACAACATTGTATATTTCAATTTTTTTAGTATTGTGTTTTTAGTATTATGTATTTAACCAGTAAAATAAAAATGCATAGCTTAATATTTTGTATTTAAATATTTTATAGAAAAATATAACTTTTTTTTTTCTTTTTTTAATGACTGCTGATATTGCAAGTTTTTAAGAAAAAGCAATAATTCTGAATGTTAAACAAGCTTGAATTGTGTCTAAAATTCTGATAATTAGCATGAGATAAGAGAAATATGAATGCTTTCAGGACATGTATAAATTGTAATAAATTTAATATTTACCCATACAGATTTTTTAAAAAAATTATTAGTCTAAGCTGTAGGGCCCACCAGCGGCCAAACGTTCAAAGCTGGTAGACGTGAGGTGCCGGGTTCAACAGAGTTTTTTGTGGTTTTCTCCGAAACTTTAATAAATACGGATTAGGACCCTTTAGAAAGACCCACACGGAGGGCACCAATCCTTAGGCCTAAGACACTAGAGTAGTCAATCAGCCTTACTCCCAAAAGATAAGTGTAATAAATGTAGATTATAAATATAATTATTTTCAAATTCATATTAATTTACTGCCCACATATATTATGTTTTTCTTAAAAAAAAAAAAATAATAATAATAATAATCCAATATTTTTGTGTTTTCATGGCTTGCGTGAAAATTCATAAGTAACTTTGGAATTTTAGAATTTTATAAATATTAATAGTATAAATAAACATAAACATACAAAATATATCTATGCATACTTTGTATATATTTCTTAAGTTATAAACCAGTATATTTACCTAAATTTTTATAAATTATCTACAAATTGTTTTAAGATTTGTTAATTTATAAACAGCATAATATTTAGATATTCACTTGTATATGGCAAATATTACTAAATCCTATTTCTAACCAGATTCTAGCTCATTTATAGATGTTGAATTTTGACAATACAGGTTTTTGACGGTGTAGAGGTTTATGACAGGTTTTTGACGGTTTAAACCAGGTTTAAACCTTTGTCATGTCAAAAACCACTTTATGACGTCAAAAACCCAACCTTAATAAGGATATTCCTGTTATCCAAGAATATTTTCACCTCACGTATTTAATATTTTAAATATATATACATAATAATTATTTTGGCAGAAATAAATGATTTTACGTGGTAAAAAAAAATGATATAATTTAGGCTTACTAAATAAAAGAAAAAGGGAGGGGGGTACTTTTTTCATAACGATACTATAGGGCTGTTATAAAAAAATGTACTGTCAAGGTACTAGTACTAATATGATAAAACTATTATGAAAATTTTTAGTAATCCCATGGGGATGATGAAAAAGAGATACAAAAACTATTTTTCTTTTATTAAGAATATGACATAACAGATTTAAGTTATTAATGTTACTAAAGACTAAACATTAGCTCATTAAAAATATATTTTTAATAGTGTGTATAACATTAAAATCATCGAAATTATTTATAAATATCAATTTTGTAATGATTTAAAACTTTTCAATAATAATGCCAGCACACATAAGCATATATGATTGTGTTTGCAAACTTGAAAAAGAAAAGAATGTGAAAAGCTTACTAATTTACAGTTATTAATGAAGTACACATTTGACAGCAGAATAATTTATTATATTTTTGTAGATAAGATTTAATGTTGATAAAGATTTACGATCCGTTACGGTAGTTTTGGTTTTCAATACGGGTAAAATATAAAGTTTTAATACCCAGTAAACAAGACATGATAAACTATGTAACGAGACAGAAAGACAAAGTGAGTATAAACTTAAAACTAATTTTAATTGAACAGAAAGTAATTACGGAAATTGTACCTGAGGGGAAAAAAAACTGACAGTAAATTCTAATTTTAATTACATGTATAAAAAAAGATAATTTAAAATACACATCGGTACATAAGTAAAATATGTACAGCTTTCTAAAGAAAATTTATTAAAAAAGGAATGTTAATCTTAAGTGCAATTTTTTTCATCGTCTTTAACTGACACTCGATAAATTTCATAAAAATGTATTTAATAAAGATTTAAATATTAACAATAACCGTTCATTCCTTTTTTATTTGTACAAGGATCAATATAGTCCAAATTATTAATGCGACAAACACAGGTAGCATTATTCTGGGCTATCGAAGAAAAAACATGGCTGAAAAAGTAAACAAATAGACTGCCGTATACAAGAATCATTCAAATAAAGAATCATTCTTAAAAATTCTCCGGCAGTCTCACTGCGCAAGCGCAGTCAGACTGCCGTAACAATAATATTGTTACGGATGCCGTAGCAATAGCCACAGCCTAAACAAAAATACAAATATAAACAAAGTCTCTAAATGTAAACAAAGATTCTGACTTTTAACAAAGACTATAAATGTTAACAAAGAATATAAATATAAACAAATATTTCAGAGGTAAACACAGACTACAAATGTAAACAAAGACTACAAATGAAAAAAAGATTTTAAATGTAAAGAGACTCTAAATATAAACAGACTAAAAATGCAAACAAGGACTCTAAATGAAAACAGACTCTAAATGTAAACAAAGACAACAAATGTAAACAATGGCTTTAAATGTAAACAAAAACTTTAAATACAAAGAAAGACTACAAATGAAAGAAAGACTGTAAATGCAAACAGAGACACCAAATGTAAACAAAGACTTCAAATGCAAACAGACTCCAAATGTAAACAAATACTATAAATATAAACAAAACTACTAAAAAAACAAAGGCTAAATGTAAACAAAGACTACAAATGTAAATAAAGACAACAAATGTGAACAAAGTAAAATATAAACAAAGACTTTAAATGTTAACAAAGACTACAAATGTAAACAGACTCTAATAGTAAAGAAAGAGTCTGCATGTAAAGAAAGACTACAAATGTAAACAAAGGTTCTAAATATAAATAAAAACTACAAATGTAAACAAAGACACTAAATGTAATCAGAATGTAAATATAAGCAGACTACACTTGTAAACAAATTCTCGAAATGTAAACAAAGTCTACAAATGTAAACAAATATTCTAAATGTGAATAAACATCACAAATATAAACAAAGACTACAAATGTAAACAAATACTCTAAATGTAAACAAAGACTACAAACGTAAACAAAGACTCTAAAGATAAACACAAGACTCTAAATGTAAAGAAAGATTACAAATGTAAACAAAAAATACCAATGTAAACAAACACACTAAATGTAAACAAAGATTGTAAAGGTAAACAGATTCTAAATATAAACAAACTACAAATGTAAACAAAGACTCTAAATGAAAACAGACTCTAAATGTAAACAAACACTACAAATGTAAACAATGGCTCTAAATGTAAACAAATAGTAAATATAAACAAAGACTACAAATGACGCAAAAACTGTAAATGCAAACAGAGATTCCAAATGTAAACAAATACTGCAAATATAAACAAAGCTACAAAAGTAAACAAAGACTAAATGTAAACAAAGACTACAAATTTTAACAAAGACAACAAATGTGAACAAAGTCTAAATATAAACAAAGACTATATATGTTAACAAAGACTACAAATGTAAACAGACTCTAAATGTAAACTAAGATTCTGCGTGTAAACAAAGACTGCAAATGTAAACAAAGGTTCTAAATATAAATAAAGACTACAAATGTAAACAAAGACACTAAATGTAATCAGAATGTAAATATAGACAAACTACAAGTGTAAACAAAGTCTACAAATGTAAACAAAGTCTCGAAATATAAACAAAGATTACAAATGTAAACAGACTCTAAATGTTAACAAAGGATACAAATGTTAACGAAGACTCTAAGTGTAAACAAAGACTACAAATTTCAACAAAGATTCTAAATGTAAATAAAGACTAAAAGTAAGCAAAAACTACAAATGTAAACAAAGATTCTAAATGTAAACAAAGACTACAAGTGCAAACAAAGAATACAAATGTAAACAAAGACTCTAAATGTAAACAAAAATTACAAATACAAACCCAATCTACAAATTTAAACAAAGATTACAAATGCAAACCAAGATTCTAAATATAAACAGAGACTAAAAGTTAGCAAAGAGTACAAATGTAAACAAGGATTCTAAATGTAAACAAAGAGTTTAAATGTAAACAAAGACTACAAGTGCAAACATAGAAAACATATGTAAACAAAGACTCTAAATTTAAACAAAGATTACAAATGCAAACCAAGATTCTAAATGTAAACAAAGAGTACAAATGTACAGAAATACCCTAAATGTAATCAAAGACTACAAATTTAAACGGACTCTAAATGTAAACAAAGATTACAAATGTAAACAAAGAATATAATAAATGCAAACATCGAATCTAATGGTAAACAAAGATTACGGATGTAAACACAGACTACAAATCTAAACAAAGATTACAAAAGTAAATGAAGACTCTAAATATAAGCAGACTTCAAATGTAAACAAAAATTTTAAACGTAAACAGACACTAAATATAAACAGACTACAAATGTAGGCAAAAATTCTAAATGAAAACAGACTCTAAAGTCAAACAAACACTGCAAATGTAAACAAAGCCTCTAAATGTAAACAAAGACTCTAAAGGTAAACAAAGATGACGGATGTAAACACAGACTACAAATGTAAACAAAGATTACAAATGTAAATTATGACTTTAAATATAAACAAAGACTACAAATGTAAACAAAGATTTTAAATGAAAAAGACTAAATATATAAACAGACTACAAATGTAAACAAATTCTCTAAATGAAAACAGACTCTAATTGCAAACAAATACCACAAATGTAAACAAAGGCTCAAAATATAAACAAAGACATTAAATGTAAACAAAGACAAGAAGTACAAACAAAGATTGGAAATATAAACAAAGACTGCAAATGTAAACCAAGATTCTAAATGTAAACAAAGACTACAAATGTAAACAAATACCCTAAATATAAACAAAGACTACAAATTTAGACTGAATCTAAATGTAAACAAAGATTTCAAATGTAAACGAAAACTACAAATGTAAGCAAAGCCTATAAATGCAAACAAAGACTCTAAATATAAACAAAGATTACGGATGTAAACACAGTCTACAAACGTAAAAAAAGATTACAAATGTAAACAAAAACTAAATGTAAGCAAAAACTACAAATGTAAACAAATACTCTAAATGTAAACAAAGATTACAAATGGAAACAAAAAATACATATGTAAACAAAGACTCTAATTGTAAACAAAGACTCTCACTATTAACAAGGACTACAAATGTAAATAAAGTTTCTAAATGTAAACAAAGACTACAAATATAAACAAAAGTACAAATGTAAACAAAGAGGACAAATGTAAACAAAGATTCTAAATGTAAACAAAGACTACAGATGTAAACAGAATACAAATGTAAACAAAGATTTTAAATGTAAACAGACTCGAAATATAAACAGACTACAATTGTAAACAAAGAATCTAAATGTAAACAGACTCTAAATGCAAACAAACACTAGAAATATAAAAAAATGCTCGAAATGTAAACAAAGACTCCAAATGCACACAAAGACTATAAATATAATCAAAGACTGTAAACGCAAACAGAGACACCAAATGTAAACAAAGAGAGACACTAAATGTAAATAAAGACTAAAAGTAAGCAAAATCTACAAATGTAAACAAAGATTCTAATAAATGTAAACAAAGACTACAAGTGCAAACAAAGAATACAAATGTAAACAAGGACTCTAAATGTAAATAAAGATTGCAAATGCAAGCACAGTCTACAAATTTAAACAAAGATTACAAATGCTAACCAAGATTCTAAATATAAACAAAGACTGAAAGTAAGCAAAGACTACAAATGTAAACAAGGATTCTAAATGTAAACAAAGAGTTTAAATGTAAACAAAGACTGCAAGTGCGGACGTAGAATACATATGTAAACAAAGACTCTAAATGTAAACAAAGATTACAAATGCAAACACAGTCTACAAATTTAAACAAAGATTACAAATGCAAACCAAGATTCTAAATGTAAACAAAGACAACAAATGTAAAGAAATACCCTAAATGTAAACAAAGACTACAAATTTAAACGGACTCTAAAAGTAAACAAAGATTACAAATGTAAGCAAAAACTCTAAATGAAAACAGACTCTAAATGCAAACAAACACTGCAAATGTAAACAAAGGCTCTAATTGTAAACAAAGACTCTAAAGGTAAACAAAGATGACGGATGTAAACACAGACTACAAATGTAAACAAAGATTACAAATGTAAATAATGACTCTAAATATAAACAAAGACTACAAATGTAAACAAAGATTTTAAATGAAAAAGACTAAATATATAAAGACTACAAATGTAAACAAATTCTCTAAATGAAAACAGACTCTAATTGTAAACAAATACCACAAATGTAAACAAAAGCTCAAAATCTAAACAAAGACTTTAAATGTAAACAAAGAAAAGAAGTGCAAACAAAGATTGCAAATATAAACAAAGACTACAAATGTAAACCAAGATTCTAAATGTAAACAAAGACTACAAATGTAAACAAATACCCTAAATGTAAAGAAAGACTGCAAATTTAGACTGAATCTAAATGTAAACAAATATTTCAAATGTAAACAAAAACTACAAATGTAAGCAAAGCCTATAAATGCAAACAAAGACACTAAATATAAACAAAGATTACGGATGTAAACACAGTCTACAAACGTGAAAAAGGATTACAAATGTAAACGAAGACTAAATATAAGCAAAAACTACAAATGTAAACAAATACTCTAAATGTAAACAAAGATTACAAATGTAAACAAAAAATACATATGTAAACAAAGACTCTAATTGTAAACAAAGACTCTGCCTATTAACAAAGACTACAAATGTAAATAAAGACTCTAAATGTAAACAAAGACTACAAATATAAACAAAACTACAAATGTAAACAAAGATTCTAAATGTAAACAAAGACTACAGATGTAAACAGAATAGAAATGTAAACAAAGATTTTAAATGTAAACAGACACAAATATAAACAGACTACAATTGTAAACAAAGAATCTAAATGTAAACAGACTCTAAATGCAAAAAAACACTAGAAATATAAACAAATGCTCGAAATGTAAACAAAGACTCCAAATGTACACAAAGACTATAAATATAATCAAAGACTGTAAACGCAAACAGAGACACCAAATTTAAACAAAGACTAAAAATGCAAACAGGCTACAAATGTAAACAGAGTAAATGTAAACAAAGACTACAAATGTAAACAAAGAAAACAAATGTGAACAAACTCTAAATGTTAACAAAAACTACAATCGTAAACACACTCTAAATGTAAATAAAGAGTCTGCATGTAAACAAGGACTACAAATGTAAACAAAGATTCTAAATATAAACAAGGACTACAAATGTAAACAAAGAATATAAATGTAATCTGAATGTAATCAGAATGTAAATATAAACAGACTTTAAGTGTAAACAAAGTCTTCAAATGTAAACAAAGACTGTAAATGGAAATAAAGACTACAAATGTAAACAAAAATTCAAAATGTAAACAAAGACTACAAATATAAACAAAGATTCTAAATGTAAACGAAGACTAAAAGTAAGCAAAGACTACAAATGTAAACAAAGATTCTGAATGTTAACGAAGACTTTAAATGTAAACAAAGACAACAAGTGCAAACAAGGAATACAAATGTAAACAAAGGCTCTAAATGTAAACAAAGATTACAAATGCAAACCAAGATTCTAAATGTAAAGAAAAACAACAAATGTAAACAAAACCCTAAATGTAAACAAATATTACAAATGTAAACAAAGCCTATCAATGCAAACAAAGACTGTAAACGTAAACAAAGATTACTGATGTAAACACAGACTACAAATATAAACAAAGATTACAAATGTAAACAAATTCTCTAAATGTAAACAGAGACAAAAAATATAAACACAGACTTTAAATGAAAACATCGATTGCAAGTGCAAACAAAAAATACAATTGTAAACAAAGACTCAATGTAAACAAAGACTGTTAACAAAGACTACAAATGTAAACAAAACTATAAACGTAAACAAAGATTACATATGTAAACACAGACTACAAATGTAAACAAAGATTTTAAATGTAAACAAAGACTAAATTTAAGCAAAGACTATAAATTTAAACAAAGTTTCTAAATGTAAACAAAGTCTTTAAATGTAAACGAAGACAACAAGTGCAAAAAAAGAATCCAAATTTAAATAAAGACTCTAAATATAAACAGACTACAAATTTAAACAAAGGCTCTAAATGTAAACAAAGACAACAAATGTAAACGAAGATTCTAAATGGAAACAAAGACTAAATGTAAGCAAAGACTACAAATGTAAACAATGATTCTAAATGTAAACAAAGACTTTAAATGTAAACAAAGACAGCAAGTGCAAACAAAGAAAACAAATGTAAATAAAAACTTCAAATGTGAACAAAGACTACGAATGTAAACAAAAACTACAAATGTAAACAAAGCCTATAAATGCAAACACAGACTACAAATAAAAACAAAGACTACAAATATAAACAAAGACTACAAATGTAAACAAAACTCTAAATGTTAACGGACTACAAATGTAAACAAAGACTCTAAATATAAACAAAGATGTGAGGTCCAGACTCTAGACCGTCACCAAAAGTTTGGACGGTTAAGGCACTTCGTCGCCAGTAACTCGGCGAAAGTCTTGGTCTAGTTAATTTTATGTCGGCATGAGGCTGCAGTGAAATAATTAGGATCTGAGTGTTTGATGAATGGGAAGTGATTGTAAGTTTTAACTGAAATGAAGGGAAAGGATGTTTGTTAGGATGTAGTATAAAATGAAGGATAGTGAATTGCTAGGGGTAATTGAATGGAATGGTGATGGATTGATAGCTGATTAGTGTGGAGTTAAGAGTAATGTTGATAGCTTTACGCATATGATGGTAGAGAGGTGTAGTATTGTGGCGTAAGTTAAGGAAAGGATCAATCGCGCTTCGGGAATCCGGCCGATATCCTGGTGTGAGAAGAGTAGTGATAACAGAGAGCTACCATCGACAAGATCAGTATTGGTGAGACACTTTTAAGTTATGCTTTGTTAAAGTTATTTCCTGGGGTTTATCAAAAGTTATAATAGAGTTAGCTCAACGCCCACCTTGATATTGAATGATAAATAAACTTTGTTATTTATTTGTTAACTTTGTCTCGAGCTCTTCTTATTACTAAACAATTAAGTAATCTAAGTTAATCTTTAAGATTAAGATCTACATTTGAGAATATGGCATCCTCTTATTCTCTACAGTAGCGCCCAAATCCGTTCGACACCCCCCCCCCCCCACTCGGGTTTATTTTTCTGGCTCAAATAATGTACTTGAATTTTTTTAAGAACTTGAGAAATATTTTGAAATATGTAAAATTGTTTTATCTGATAGATTTAAATGGTTAAAATACTCCTTAAAAGGAGAACCTAAAATGTGGCTTGACCTGATTGCCTCTCATTCCTTGGGTCAAAATCCCACTTATGAAGATTTAAAAATCAAAATTATAAACACCTTTTCCTTAAGGGCCGATAGAGCAAGATTAAGGCAGGAACTTTATACACAGAAAATGTCTGTATTTGATAAACCGACAACCTTTTTCCTGCGTAAACTGGATTTAATTAAGCAACTTGACTTACAGTTATCATTTTTTGAAGTGTTGGACATTATAAACCCGCTGTTTACAGTCCAAATTCAAGATTTTCTAGATTTAAAACCGGCCGCATCTATTGATACCCTTTTTCAAGTTTTGGATAAATATCAAACACGTCACACTCCTAAACCTGCGAATATCACTAATCGCCGGCAAGAAACCGTCAGTGTTAAAAATGAACAGCGAGAAAATTTCGCCCCCCCCCCCCTCAAATTGATACAACCCACCGCAACAAGCTAACTTTTCGCAGCGGAGAAACAGTCATTTAAAAAAACCAGAAACTGTTGCAGGAAGTCAAACACACTCTCATAATACCGAAGTTCAATCTATATGTTTAAATTCTCTTTCTATTTCTTCAGTCAACTTGCCACATTTAAATTATTCTCAAAGTGTTTCAATTTAAACTCTCCGTTACCTTCAGATCTAGAGAAGAATGAAAGCCCATTAAATGTAGCGGCTAAAACTTTCGTCAAGAAACGAAATTTAGGTTTTGAAACTGTTCAGTCAACAGCCTTTTCTAGTAGTTTAAATTCACCACATTATAAATTACAGTTTAATTCTAAAACTGTCAAGTCGGCAGATTCTGCTATTTTTATTGATAAATCTTATGCAAATGCTAAACCGGTCGAGTCTGGAAATTTATCTCATGTAACAGGAAAAAATTTCGCAGAAAATGATGTTAAAATTAATGTTGGTACTAAATCTTTATTAAAGGCATCAAACTCTTGTTTTCATTCTGTTCAACCAACAGATTTATCTATTAGTTTACATGCTTCTCCTGATAAACTACATTTCAGTTCTAAAACTGTCAAGTCGGCAAAATCGGCTATTTGTAATGATAAATCATATTCAAATGCTCGACCGATCAAATCCGGGGAGTTATCTAATTTCGCAGAAACTGTGTTAAAAGAAAGCATAAAGTTAAGCCAATGTGGTTCTAAATATCTCGCATCTACTTTAAACGAAAATCTAGTAACTAATTTAAATGAAAGTAATGAAAAAGGGCATTTAAGTTTTCTACATGTCAAACCGACTGAATCCTCTAGTTTAAACGAAAAGGCCCTCAATCAAAATGACCAGTTAAACTGTCTTCAACCTAATTTACACTCCCCTACCACTGCTTCTTGTAAACTGCTAGATAATTTAAAAGCAAATGTTGTGATTTCAACTACAAATGTCAACTATTTTCAAGCTTGTAAGCCCTCCAAGACCTCAACATTCATGAGTCGAGAGAGAGCTGAATCATCCTCTGACGCTATGGACAGCGACAGCGTGCCGGGTTCGATCACAACCCAGGAATGTGCCCTTGCAACGCCTGACCTCCGGCTGCAAGCTTCCAGCCCTGTGATTTCTGCAACGAGTGCAATGGCCAGCAGAACTCACATGTTTCATACTAATGCTGTTACAGCGGAAACTTTTGGTCATGTTGTATCGTTTCTTATTTTATTTTTTCTCAAGTATTTGTTTATCAGAGTTGTACCAAAATGTGCGACATGTATTGAAGCCGTTTGGGCCTGTGAACCTCTTCTGAAAGAAATGAACTTTCTGAAACTAAAAACTGTAAAATTCAAAATTTGTGCATGAACTTTCACGTCAAAATTCATGTTTCTGCTTCAATGTCAACATTTTTGTTCTCTCTTAATGTATATTTTATGTATGTATACTAAGTTCTTTTATTTTGCAGCCAGCACCTGCAGAGCGGGTAATATAAAATTGTTTTCAGCCTTTGTAAATATCCCCCCCCTTTTTTCCGTATTTCTGTAAATATTGTATTTGTATATATAAAATAAAATTTGATAAGTGTATAAAATGAATATTTTTTTTTTGTTAAAACTTTTGTATTCAACTAAAAGTTATCTATATATATATATATGTGTGTGTTTGAGTGGGGAAATATTTTTTTTTTGGCTATATGCGTAAATCACGCGTAACTAACAAATTAATTTTTGTCGTTTCGCATGCTATAGCCCAGGAGGGAAAATTATTGTATATAAACTATTCTATGTATTCAGAGACAATTTGTCTCGTTTATCTATCTACAAAATGTAGTTTTTATATTTTTGATACTTTAAAAAGTTTCCCTTTTAGAATTATCTCTGACGATCTAATCTGATGTCCCAACTATTATTCTGATGCCTGACGTTTTCTGACCGAATTGTTCTTTAATCTGCACACTAAAGTTACTTTTACGTGCTGATGTATCTGGGCTTAGACTGGTCTTCAGTGGCTCTCTGATGGATGAAGAAATTCCTCCTCTAAGTTTCGAAGGATGGCTTACTTCAGACAGAATTCCAAGTTTTCTTTATCTCAATAAAAATTATTTTCTTCATGTTGCTAGTTATGTTAAAGCAACCCCCCTGTACTTAATTCTCCTTCAACTAAAGTTTAAAATTTAAGTTTTTTCCTTTCTGGAATTACAGAAAGACGATTGTAAGCCCCGTTGTATAGTTGAGCTAACTTATTTGAGGCGTTTTTTTTTCCCCGTAGTTTCCGGCTGTAAAGGGCCCTCGTTTTAATTTAAAACTTAAATTTCTTTTTTCGAGGTTTGTCCGGTTTTAAGCTTAGGGTTTTTTTATTCGCCATTGTATTTGAAGCTGTAAGCAGTTCATTGCTCAGAAAATTAAACTTTAATATTTTTCTAACTTATTTTAAAATTTCAGAAACTAAGTTGTGGCTGCACTCACTCCTATGAGATTTATTAGTGTTTAAATTTACTCGTTAAAACCCGTTGGGGATTTTCCCGACTAAATCTTTTTCTTGAAGGGGGACTGTGAGGTCGAGACTCTAGACCGTCACCAAAAGTTGGGACGGTTAAGGCACTTCGTCGCCAGTAACTCGGCGAAAGTCTTGGTCGAGTTAATTTTATGTCGGCATGAGGCTGCAGTGAAATAATTATGATCTGAGTGTTTGATGAATGGGAAGTGATTGTAAGTTTTAACTGAAATGAAGGGAAAGATGTTTGTTTGGATGTAGTATAAAATGAAGGATAGTGAATTGCTAGGGGTAATGGAATGGAATGGTGATGGATTGATAGCTGATTAGTGTGGAGTTAAGAGTAATGTTGATAGCTTTACGCGTATGATGGTAGAGAGGTGTAGTATTGTGGCGTAAGTTAAGAAAAGGATCAATCGCGCTTCGGGAATCCGGCCGATATCCTGGTGTGAGAAGAGTAGTGATAACAGAGAGCTACCATCGACAAGATCAGTATTGGTGAGACACTTTTAAGTTACGCTTTGTTAAAGTTATTTCCTGGGGTTTATTAAAAGTTATAATAGAGTTAGCTCAACGCCCACCTTGATATTGAATGATAAATAAACTTTGTTATTTATTTGTTAACTTTGTCTCGAGCTCTTCTTATTACTAAGCAATTAAGTAATGTAAGTTAATCTTTAAGATTAAGATCTACATTTGAGAATATGGCATCCTCTTATTCTCTACAAAGATTACAGATGTAAACACAGACTACAAATGTAAACAAAGACTACAAATGTAAACAGAAATTTTAATTGTAAAGACTCTAAATATAAACAGACTACTAATGTAAACAAAGACTCTAAATGAAAACAGACTCCAAATGCAAACAAACACTACAAATGTAAACAATGGCTCTAACTGTAAACAAAGACTCTAAGTATAAACAAAGACTACATATGAAACAAAGACTGTAAATGCAAACAGAGACAGCAAATGTAAACAAAGACTTCAAATGCAAATAGACACCAAATGTAAAAAAACTACAAAGATAAACAAAATGTAAAGAAAGAGTCTGCATGTAAACAAAGACTACAAATGTAAACAAAGGCTCTAAATATAAATAAAGACTACAAATATAAACAAAGAAACTAAATGTAATCAGAATGTAAATATAAACAGACTACAAGTGTAAACAAAGTCTACAAATGTAAACAAAGATTCTAAATGTAAACAAAGACTACAAGTGCAAACAAAGATTACAAATGCAAACCAAGATTCTAAATATAAACAAAGACTAAAAGTAAGCAAAGACTACAAATGTAAACAAGGATTCTAAATGTTAACAAAGACTACAAATGTAAACGAAGGCTCTAACCGTAAACAAAGTCTACAAATTTAAACAAAGATTCTAAAGGTAAACAAAGACTAAAAGTAAGCAAAGACTACAAATGTAAACAAAGATTCTAAATGTATACAAAGAGTTTAAATGTAAGCAAAGACTACAAGTGGAAACAAAGAATACAAATGTAAACAAAGACTCTAAATGTAAACAAAGATTACAAATGCAAACCAAGATTCTAAATGTAAACAAAGACTACAAATGTAAACAAAGATTTTAAATGTAAACAGTTTCTAAATATAAACAGACTAGAAATGTAAGCAAGAACTCTAAATGAAAACAGACTCTAAATGCAAACAAACACTACAAATGTAAACAAAGACTCTAAATGTAAACAAAGACCACAAATGTAAACAAAGATTCTAAATGTAAGCAAAGACTAAAAGTAAGCAAAGACTACAAATGTAAACAAAGATTCTAAATGTAAACAAAGACTTTAAATGTAAACAAAGACAGCAAGTACAGACAAAAATATAAATGCAAATAGACTCTAAATGTAAACAAAGTTTACAAATGTAAACACAGACTACAAATGTAAACAAAGATTACAAATGCAAACCAAGATTCTAAATGTAAGCAAAGACTTCAAATGTAAACTAATAACCGAAATGTAAACAAAGATTACAAATTTAAACGGACTCTAAATGCAAAAAAAGATTACAAATGTAAACAAAAACTACAAATGTAAACAAAGAATACAAATGCAAACAAAGACTCTAAATATAAACAAAGATTACGGATGTAAACACAGACTACAAATGTAAACATAGATTACAAATGTAAATAAAGACTCTAAATATAAACAAATACTACAAATGTAAACAAAGACTATAAATATAAACAAAGACGACAAATGTAAACAAAGACTACAAATATAAACAAATGGTTTTAAATGTAAACAGACTAAATATAAACAGACTACAAATGTAAACAAAGACTCTAAATGCATAACAACACTGCAAATGTAAACAAAGGCTGTAATGTAAACAGAGACTTTAAATGTAAACAGAGACTGTAAATGCAAACAGAGACACCAAATGAAAACAAAGACTACAAATGCAAACAGACTACAAATGTAAACAAAGACTACAATCGTAAACAAATTCTACAAATATAAACAAAGACTAAATGTAAACAAAGATAACAAATGTGAACAAACTCTGAATGTAAACGGAGACTCTAAATGTTAACAAAGACTACAAATGTAAACAAAGTCTCTAAATATAAACAAAGACTACAAATATAAACAAAGACTCTAAATGTTATCAGAATGTAAATATAAACAGACTACAAGTGTAAACAATGTCTACAAATGTAAACAAAATCTCGAAATGTAAACAAAGTCTACAAATGTAAACAAAGATTCTAAATGTGAACAAACACTACAAATGTAAACAAAGATTACAAATGTAAACAGACTCTAAATGCTAACAAAGACTACAAATGTAAACAAAGACTCTGAACGTAAACAGACTCTAAATGTAAACAAAAACTACAAATGTAAACAAAGACTTTAAACGTAAACAAAGACTACAAATGTAATCGAAGACTGCAAATGTAAACAAAAGACTCTAAATGTAAACAAAATTTTTAAATAAAATAGTTTCGCAAGTAGATAATTTAAGATATAATATTCATATATATACCTATTTATACCTATTTTAATTAAAATTTGAACAACTATTACCTACTTTTAATGAAAATTTACAGTGAGGGTTCCATGTACCTGGAAGAGTGGGGGGGGGGATAGATTGAGGGAAAAAAATTATTGTTTTTATATCATCTCGATTGACATTTTTAGGAAGTTTTGCATAAATATCTCTTATTCCCTATTAAAAATTGCAGAGAGGGTTATCTTATTCTGGGGGAGAAGGGGGCTGGGGAGCACATGGAAAAAATATATTTTTATAGAATTCTGTTGCCTACCTAATAAAACTTTTTCGAAAATTTACCTACCGTTTATTAAAAATTACATTGAGGATTACGTATCACGATCTCTTTTTCTTCCTAAAATTGCGCAAAAAATGTAATATATGAATTAAATCTCTAAAAAGATGATTCAAAAATGAAAGATTTTCATTTAATCTGTCCCTTTCCCCCCCCCCCCCCCCAACGTAAAAACAAAAAACTTGCACTTTCGTTAATGTTTATTGTGCATTTTTATTTTAGAAATGGAAAGTAAGAAATGTACCCTTTTTTCCGGATTGCAGAAAAAAGGGCACTTTTTACAATTGCTACTTGCAAGATACACGCGTGTTTCAAATATTTTTGTGTGTTAAGGTGCAGAGATTTTTTTTATATTATAACATTATTTTCGGTTTTCACCCCCTTAGTCCCCAAAATAATTTCAAGGACCCATGTTTTTTACAAGCAGCTACTATGAGATGTGCCCTTTTCCCTGCGATCCGGAAAAAAGGGCACCTTTTTAAATTGCTAGTTGTAAAATATATGCTAAACACAAATGATAGCGTAATTTGTTTGTTTTTACGAGGGGGGGGAGTGAAGCTATAAGAGCAGATTAAACGAAAAAAATCTGTTTTAGAATGACTTTTTTATAGATATTAATCAAACATTGAATTTTTGCGTACTAACTTAGGGACAGAAACATTCTTTGATACGTAGATCGCTTTTTAATTTTTCATAAACAAAAAGTGATATTTATACAAAATTTCCTATAAATGTAAAGTGGGGTGACTTAAATACGGTCATTTTCTTTCTCTCTGCCCCCTTTATTCCACTCTAGGTACATGTTACACTCACTGTGATTTTTCATTAAATAGATGATGTTTGTGCAAACTTTGATTAAAATTGGCAACATTTTGATATTTAAGCTATCATTTTTCTCTTCTGCCCCCCATAGTGACATACCCCCACCCCAGAAGGTATACAACAATCAGCGTAAAGTTTTCTAAATATTAAGTGAGGTTTATAATAAATTTTATTAAAATGGAAAGCACAGTAATGTAAAATATTCTATTTTCCCCTCTGTTCTCCAGCATCCCCCCTCCAAGACATAAGCAACACCCACTGTAATTTTTCATTCACAGTAACTGATATTTACACATAATGTCAACAAAAATAGATAATGGGGATTGAAACAAAAAATATTTGATTTCCATCTGCCCTCCCCCATTTGAACTACATGTAACATTCACTGTAATTCCAATAAAAATAAATGATATTTATACAAAGTTTCATATAAATAAGTAAAAAATGATTTTAATTTAGTCTACCCGTTTAGCCTCCTCCAATTATGAGTGATTCTTACTATAATTATTTTATAAATTGTACGTTATCGTACAAAGTTCATTAAAATCAGTAAGAAAGTGATAGAAAAATAAATATTTTCTTTCAATCTGCAGCTAGCCCCACTTCACCACCCAATTTCCCTAAGTATGTGTGATTCTTACCGCTTACTTTCCTTTAGTACTAAGTGAGTGTTATAACAATTTTATTGAGCTTACTGAAAATGTAATGTAAAAGTCATTCTTTAAATTCATTATTTGATAGTTACTGTTTCTGCGATTTGCAAATTGCAAAACTGTTCTTTTTTCCAGGCTCTTTCTATCTATCTATCCATCTATTTCTCTCTCTCTCACTCTGTATATATATATATATATATATATATATATATATATATATATATATATATATTAAATTCAAAATGAATGACAAATTGAATTTCATAAATTAAATTTGTCATTTATTAATTTTATAAATTAATAATTCGTAATAATTTAATATTATATATATATATATATATATATGTATAGTGAGAAAAAGAGAGAGAAAGAAAGAGGGAGTTCAATATTTTTTTTTAATTTACCTATTAAACATAAACTTTTATTGTTGTTGTTTATTTGATAAATATATATAACGAGCAAGTATATGTTTGTGTAAATAGATTTTTAAAAATACTGAACTTTCTCTTTCTCTGTATATATCTATATATATAAAAGAGTACTTCCACTCACTTACTCACTCTCTCACTCACTGACTCATCAACGCACAGCAAAATCTACTGGGGCCACTGACTCGAAACTAGGTCAGATTATAGAACATATAGTGTAAGCACCCCTTAAGAAGCGATTTTGAGAAATTCGCCCCCCAAGGGGGGTGGGGGGCGCAGGACGTGATTTCACGTAAACCTTCACATCTCAAAGAAAAAACCAGATATCTGTAAAATTTTTGCATTAAAACATAGCTAACACAAATGCCTAAAAATCAGTTTCTGGAATTTTGGAAATTCGGTCCACAAGAGGGGGTGCATGGCAAAATGGGATTTCACATGCGCAAAAAGTGATTTCTTAAAAAACCTTCATATCTCAAAGAAAAAAATAGATATACGTGAGATTTTTGTTTCAAAATATAGCTAACATAAATACCTAAAAACCAATTTCAGGAATTTTAGAAATTCGGCCCCTAATGGGGGGCAGGGGGCAAAACGTGATTTCCCAAAAACCTTTATATCTCAAAGTAAAAAACAGATATCCGTAAAATTTTTTGCTTTAAAATATAGCTAACACAAATACCTAAAAACCAATTTTTGGAATTTTAGAAATTCAGCCCCCAAGGAGAGGGGGAGAAAGCAAAACAATATCTGTATTATATCTTCTATGTATAATACATAGAATAATAATAAAGGAAGAAGGAGCATGCCAATACTCTAATGTTTACAAACCCCTTCTAGTGAAATGCCAGCGAAAGCTACTTTTGCTCTTCTCAACTTTGAAGTAGGGCACCCATCCTCCGCGCATTTATCGCTGTTTGTTGTGGGTGCTGCCTCGCAGACTGATTGAGAGAGAGACGAGACGATTCAAAAATATCGCCAACAAGTCGCCAACCAATCAGATGGAAGCACTGTTACAACCGTATACCCGGCATTCCTGGATTTTACAAACCGAAACCAAAACACGTACGCTTCTTCTTCCTTTATTATTATTCTATGGTATAATCTCGGAGTAATATTAATAGGAGTTGAAGGTCCAGTGGGAGAAAGCTACGAAACTGTGATCTAAATTTTTGGTAAATATTTAGGGCGCCACTTGTCATTCCTCCCTACCTGGGCGCGGATATACTGTTGTTTTCAATAGAATTTTGCTGGATTTCATTTAAATTTTTTTATTTTAAGCAATTTAATTTCTTTATAAGTTCTTAAAACTGCATTATTCAGATGTTTCAAATAAATGTTTCGTTCCTAGTTGTAAAACAGGCTATGATAGTGATAAGAAAAACAAAAAAAGCCCTAGGAGAAAAATAAAGTCCGAGTTCGTGTTTTCTGCACCTAAAGTAAGTTTATTTTTTTTCTTTACAAAATTTCATCCATTCTCCTTCCTCCCAATTATCTGTTTTAGCTAGCTTCGGTTCATAAGAATCGTCATTTTTTAAAAGCTTTCTTTCAAAGTAAAATTAGTATAAAATGGCTCATAAAAAAAACATGTTGGTTAAAATACTCTATTTAATGAAATTTGCTTTCAATCGAAATTTTTTCAGCTTGATATTATTTTTAAAAAAATAATTAAAACGAGACATTTCCCCATTGAATAACATTGCGGAAGCTGGAGAGAAGGAAGGATTGCACGCTGGCGCCATCTGTAAACATTAGAAAACAACATCACAAAATTTCAGCGTTACCTTCTTCTCCTGTCTTTTTACTCCGTGGGTATAATATAGATATTTCTTTTAAAATAACGTTTTAAAAATAATTATTTTAATTTTTAATTGTTGCCAAAAAAAAAAAAAAAAAAAAAAAAAAATACGAATTGATTTATTTTACGACATATAATAAAATATATTTTTACGCGAATAGTAAAAGAAATATTAAATAATAAATTTTCTTAGACTATGACAAAATGACGTCATTATCAAAACTAAATAATAATAATAAAAATCCAACATATTTCGCCAAATTTTGTTTCATAATCTTTTTTAACATACCTCAATTCTAGATTTCTTTTTAATAGTGTTTTTATTTATTCATTTATTTATTGGCACGTAAAATACGTTTGGCATGAAAGCTAATTCAGCATTATATCCAGATTTACTTATTCATAATGCAGGGTAATTTTTTTTTAATTTTGATGCTGAATTAGATTCGACATTTTTCACCAAGAAGTCTACTTTCGTGATAGCCACTTTAAGCCAAGTAGCCCATAAAGCACATGAACAAATAAATTATAAAATACTGAGAAAAAAATTGATATGTAGAAAGAAAGAAAGAAACAGAAACAATAATCTCATAAATTATGTATTTTTGTCTAAAATTTTGACAAAAATTCAAAAGTCACCAAGGGGAGCTATAATAAACCTGTACCACGATAAGGTTAAACATTTATTTATTTTTCTATATTCCAACCACTGTAAACTAACTATGAAATACATATAGTCACAAAAAGTTAGTTGTCTCACAGCATATTGTAATATTATATTTGACGTGAAATTGCTGTCATTTTATGGTCGACCGAAAAAATCGAATAAATATAGGAAATAACGTAAAAGTAAATATTATGTACAGTACGTTACAGTGTTGTTCATATGTAATTAAAATTCAAATATAAATGGGCTACTTGAATTTTTTCGATACTGTCTGTTTCGAAATTGTCATTTGATAAGCACAAAAGTGGAAGCACACTGGTATGTCATTGACGCATGCAATAGCGACACACACCGGAAGCGAGCTTTTCAATGAATTTTATTTTTATTTTTTATCTATAAAGCGATATAGAAAAGAATTTTCGTTAAATATAGTGGCCAGCCAAGCGGGTAAAATTTGTCCGAAGAAATCCATAGGAGCTGAGGCCACAATTTTTAGTGTATGGCTTATTTACGTCTATCCAACACCCATTGCAACGGGATTTTGAGAATTTCCCCATTTTCCTCCTCAAGGAAGGGAGAGCAATAAACACGTTTTCAAGCATAACTTTGCTTAAAATTATCACACTAAGATTAATTTTTATGTGTGGGTTGGTTATGCCTTCTCAACATGCACTATCAAGGAATTTTACGAAATTTCCCTCTCCCTCCCTCCTTTAAGGGCGGAGTGGGGGCAAAAACACATTTTTTAAGAATAACTCTGTTCCAAAGCGCCTCAGGAAAACGATTTTTTGATATGTCGGTTGGTTACGCGTGCATACTCAACACACACACTACAAAGGGGTTTTGTGAAATTCCACCCTACCGTTCTTGGAAGGTGGGGGCAAAAAACATGTATTCATGTGTAACTCTTCACTAAATTATCTTAGGAAGGAGATTTTTGATATGTGGGCCGGTTATATGTATCTAACTCATAGTATAAAGAGATTTTGAAAAATTCCCTCCCCTATCTTTCCTTTATGAGCAGGGGAGTAAAAAACACGTTTTAAAACATAATTTTGCTTCAAATAATCTCAGGATCTCGATTTTTTTTCATGTCTGGTTAGGTATGCAAGATGCACTATAAAGGGATTTCGCGATCCCCCCCCCCCCCTCTTCTATGCTGGCGAGGCAAAAAACACGTTTCAAGCTTAAATATACTCCAGATTACTTTAGAATGATGAATTTTGGTCAGTGGGTATTGATTAAATGTACGGAATATGCACTTTGATTGGAGGAAATTTTGCAAACTTTCAACATTACCCATATGGGAAAGGTAGTAAAAAATAGGTAAGGTACTGCCGAAGGCATTGGGGCTCGAGATTCGAAAAGTGTAGGGAGCAGGAAAACCGCTACTGAAGGTAGCGGGAACTTTAACTTACATTTTGACGAATTTCTTTCTTTCTTTCTTTTTTTTTTTTTTATATATAGATTTTTTTTATTATTAATGATATGAAATATTGAGAATTCATTTCGATATAATGACCAGCGAAGCGGGCAAAGCCTGCTAGTATAATATAAAATTAATAATACCAATTTTTTTTGTATAAAAATATAGCATTTTTTTTTTTTAATTCAGTAAAATATTTTCAAATCTCAATTTAATATTGTAAAAGTTAGAAAGCATGCAAAATTACTTTAGTCACATTGACCATGTGTGAAAAACTAGTAAATTATCGCCAAAATTCACCTTGGCATACATTTCCGTCAATGGACTTTATTGAGTGAGCCAAGTATAAAACTATCCTTTTAAGATAAATTCCTTCAACAATTTAATGCCTTACAAAGGGGAATTACTTTAACCCTCCTTTGACTACGTCCGGAATTGGCACATCGGAATCGGCACGTAACCGCTCAAACGACGCTCAATCCTATGGTGTATTCAGTTTTTCATTTACTTAAAGTCGAGATGCCACCTTCACACTTTCGTTGGCATCGACAATTTTCTTTTTAATATATCTCCACTGCAATTGTGGCTCGAACGAAAATTTTCACCGCTCAAACACGCTCAAACGACGCCCAATCCTATGGTGTATTCAGTTTTTCATTTACTAAAGGTCGGGGTGCCAACTTCACACTTTCGCTGTGACATCGGCAATTTTCTTTTTATTATATCTCCACTGCAATTGTGGCTCAAACGAAAATTTTCATCGCTCAAACGCGCTCAGACGACGTCAATCCTATAGTGTATTCAGTTTTTCATTTACTAAAAGTCGGGGTGCCAACTTCACAGTTTCGTTGGCATCGGTAATTTTCTTTTTAATATATCTCCACTGCAATTGTAGCTCAAACGAAAATTTTCATCGCTCAAACGTGCTCAAACGGCGCTCAATCCTATGGTGCATTTAGTTTTTCATATTTTAAAGGTCGGGGTGCCAACTTCACATTTCTGTTGGCACAAAAATTTGTTTTATGTACACCTTTTTTACATTTGTGTCTCAATCGAAAATTTTCATCGCTCAAACGCGCTCAAACGACGCTCAATCCTATGGTGTATTCAGTTTTTCATTTAGTAAAGGTCGGGGTGCCAACTTCACACTTTCGTTGGCACCGGCAATTTTCTTTTTATTATATCTCCACTGCGATTGTGGCTCAAACGAAAATTTTCATCGCTCAAAAGAGCTCTAACGACGCTCAATACTATGGTGTATTCAGGTTTTCATTTACTAAAGGTCGGGGTGGCAACCACAGTTTCGTTGGCATCGGCAATTTTCTTGTTATTATATCTCCCACTGCAATTGTGGCTCAAACGAAAATTTTCATCGCTCAAACGCAGTCAAACGACGCTCAATTCTACGGTGTATTCAGTTTTACATTTACTAAAGGTCGGGGTGCCAACTTCACACTTTCGTTGGCATCGGCTATTTTCCTTTTATTATATCTCCACTGCAATTGTGGCTCAAACGAAAATTTTCATCGCTCAAACGCGCTCAAACGACGTTCAATCCTATGGTGTATTTAGTTTTTCATTTACTAAAGGTCGGGGTGCCAACTTCACACTTTCGTTGTGGCATCGGCAGCTTTCTTTTTATTATATCTCCACTGCAATTGTGGCTCAAGCGAAAATTTTCATCGCTCAAACGTGCTCAAACGGCGCTCAATCCCATGGTGTATTCAGTTTTTCCTTTACTAAAGGTCGGGGTGCCAACTGCACATTTCTTTTGGCACAAAAATTTGTTTTAAGTACACCTTTTTTACATTTGTGGCTCAAACGAAAATTTTCATCGCTCAAACGTGCTCAAACAACGCTCAATCCTATGGTGTATTCAGTTTTTCATTTATTAACTGTGGGGGTACCAACTTCACACTTTCGTTCTAGTTATCGGCAATTTTCTTTTTATTATATCTCCACTGCAATTGTGGCTCAAACGAAAATTTTCATCGCTCAAACGGCGCTCAATCCTATGGTGTATCCAGTTTTTCATTTACTAAAGGTCGGGGTGCCAACTTCACATTTCTGTTGTTAAAAAAATTTGTTTTAAGTACACCTATTTTACATTTGTGGCTCAAACGAAAATTTTCACCGCTCAAACGCGCTCAAACGACGCTCAGTCCTATGGTGTATTCAGTTTTTCATTTACTAAAGGTCGGGGTGCCAACTTCACAGACCTAAGTTGATAATATGTCATATTCTTGTTCAGCAGCAACTCGCACATGTATGCATATTAGCTTTTTTGAATGTGCATAACATTATTAGGAAAAGAGATGAACGAATTGGAAACTTACTGACAAAGGGTGAATCACTAAATAACTTAGGAGTTATGACCCATAGTGTGAATTAGAGGTCTGCACGGGCTGGAATTTTGAGGTCCTGCCCGGGCAAAAAACGATAAAATTAGGCCCGACCCGGCCCGGCCCGATTCAAAAATATTAAAAAAAAATGCATGCCTTTCTATGAAAAAGATTTTTAGTATGTGTTTTGCAGAGGTTTTATATAGCGAAGCAATAGAAACTACTTTAACAATACTGCTGGACTTTTACAAGATAATTATATATAAACAAAAGTTCATTATTACAGACTACACAAGGCACAAAGACAGACAGAAAGTCAAATCGAAAATAATAGCACTCATCAAACAATATAGGACGGTATTTAAAATGATTATTACTACTAAAAATGCACGTTCAACCATTTCCTCTTATGTACCGTAATGTTTACGAGTCTTTCATGTGATCCGGTAAACAAAATTTTAATGGTAATCCAACCATATTCTATAGAAAAGAGGCTTTTGTACATGCTAAAAATGATGCTACTTTCCTTCAGTGCACTGGAGAAAAGAAAAAGGAGTTTAGCGAAAAAGTTACAGCGACAGGATTTTTATAGTTTTCATACCACCTAAACTCTACAGACCATAGGGCACAAAGCCTTATACACAGTAACGTATCTAATTTCTTTTGTTTGAACATGTGCGCAAACTATTGTAGTAGTGACATGCATACTATTTTGAATAGGAAACCATTTAATATTACTTGAAATAAAATATATTAATTTAGAGACATGCTAAAAATAGTTGTGGAAAATCAGATCGCGAACAGACAGACTTATAAGCAATTAAATTGAAGTTACAGACATTTTTTAACAAAATAAAATTTAATGTGATATACCAGCCTGTAAATTTATGTGAAATAAATGACTGAAGAAATATTTTATCATTTTTCTTTTTCGTTGATTAACGATGAAACCGGAAAAAGATTCGGGCCAACACGACCCGGAAAAAATTTCATTCAGGCCCGGCCGGGCCCGAGTATACACAAAAAAATTGAGCCCGAGCTTGCAAAAAAATTTTAATCCCGGGCCCTGCCCGGTCCGAGAACAGATTGAAAAATTCGGCCCGAACCGAAACCCGAGTTCTGGGCCGGACTCGGGCTCGGGCCGTAAATCCGGCCCATGCAGACCTCTAGTGTGCATGCTGTGACTCTCATGCCTGTGCTTTAATCTATGAGCATATTCAGTCCTTCCCTTTAAAATAGTCGCAATATTCTTCAAAGTTCACTAAGTACATAGGGTGAAACCTCACAGCAAAAACAATGCATTGTTTATTTTTGAAAACTAGTTGGCATAGGTGGACTCTGCTCAGTTCCCCATCATATTTATGTTCTCATAAATTTCTAGTTTGAGAGATATAATCATGTTAAAAGAAATGAATTTGACAAAAGCTTGATACAGTGACAGAATGAAAACCCCGCCTAATAGGCTATCCACCGTTCACTTCGATATATTTATCTTATTCTAATCTATCAATTTATTTTATCAGGGTCAATTCCGTTGTTTAGTTTTCATGCTACTATTTCCAATGCAATAATCCTCAAAATTCATATTTATATGAAAAATTTACAATTTCGCTATGTTGATAAAATCGTAAATTACGAATAATTTACGAAATTTTCCTATTAGAATATTTGTATTCAATCATGTTCAAACAAATATCATAAATATAATTTTGAAGTTGTCTAATGTATTTATGAGCCTCAAAATGAAAGTTTATGCTCAATTTTACCTTATTCTGGCATGTTAAGTAAATCGTAAATTCCAAATAACTTACGAATTTTTTTAAATTGGAAAAATCATAGTCTATGATATTCATGCCAGTATCCTCAATAATATTTCGAAACTGGTTTGACATCTTTACGATGAAAATATCCCTCAAGATTGACGTTTATGTGAAATTTTGCTCTATGCTGCCATGTTAAGAAATTCGTAAATTTCCAATAACTTACGAAATTTTTATATTGGAAAATTCATAGTCATTAATATTCATACCAGTGTCCTAAATAATATTTCAAAAGTAGTCTGACATCTTTACGATGAAAATAACTCTCAAAATTGACGTTTATGTGAAATTTTTCCCTATACTGCCATGTTAAGAAATTCGTAAATTTCCAATAACTTGCGAAATTTTCAAAGTAGCATATTTATAGTTACTGATGTTCCTTCCGGCATCAAAACTGATATTTTAAAACTGGTCTGACATTTTTACAGTAAAAAGTTTCCATTTAATGCACGTTTAAGTGAATTTTTGTCCTATTCTCCCATGTTAAGAAAATCGTAAATTTCTAATAACTTACGAAGTTTTTAAATTCGAATGTTGCAAATGAATAGGGTTCTTGCCAGTGTCGAAAGTAATATTTTAAAACTGATCTGACCTCTCTGCGACAATTTGTTCTTGAGATATCGTGTACACAGACTAACAAACTGACGGACTTACACACTAACAGACTAACAGACTAACAGACTAACAGGCACCCTACAGACAGACACCATAGAAATTTTGTCATTTTCGGATTCCTCACACCTGAAAACGTGTAAAAAAGTAAAAAAACCGAGGTCGAAAATTTTCACGATTACCTAAGTTCCCCATACCTATAGTATGATGGGGAACTAATATTTCCACATCTTCAAGGGAAAGTAAAGTAATTTCTACAGGGAGTACTTCCGTACGAATTTTTCATTGGGCTTCAAGATACTTCCCCACGATACGTGTGCTACGTGTGAGGAGCTAAATAATAAAATTTAGCGTCCCTCGTTAAATGAAACTGCAAATCGAGTTGCTGTGATCGAATTAATTGTACACAAAAGAAGAAGCCAGAAGCTTTACAACTCTCTTAAAGAAACTGCTGCATCTTCTCATATTGAGGGCAGCACAGTTTTAAGACTGTATTTTAGTTCTCCATCATACTATAGGTATGGGGAACTTAGGTAATCGTGAAAAATTTCGACCTCGGTTTTTTGACTTTTCTACACGTTTTCAGGTGTGAGGAATCCGAAAATGACAAAATTTCTATGGTGTCTGTCTGTAGGGTGTCTGTTAGTCTGTTAGTCTGTTAGTGTGTTAGTGGGTCAGTCCGTTAGTTTGTTAGTCTGTGTACACGATATCTCAAGAACAAATTGTCGCAGAGAGGTCAGATCAGTTTTAAAATATTACTTTCGACACTGGCAAGAACCCTATTCATTTGCAACATTCGATTTTAAAAACTTCGTAAGTTATTCGAAATTTACGATTTTCTTAACATGGGAGAATAGGACAAAAAATCACTTAAACGTGCATTAAATGAAAACTTTTTATTGTAAAAATGTCAGACCAGTTTTAAAATATCAGTTTTGATGCCGGAATGAACATCAGTAACTATAAATAGGCTACTTTGAAAATTTCGCAAGTTACTGGAAATTTACGAATTTCTTAACATGGCAGTATAGGGGAAAATTTCACATAAACGTCAATTTTGAGAGATATTTTCATCGTAAAG
The DNA here is from genome assembly GCA_963930645.1 of Salticus scenicus. Classification (NCBI taxonomy): domain Eukaryota; kingdom Metazoa; phylum Arthropoda; class Arachnida; order Araneae; family Salticidae; genus Salticus; species Salticus scenicus. The sequence continues at coordinate 32,248,093 of OZ005648.1, forward strand.
ATGTCAGACTACTTTTGAAACATTATTTAGGACACAGGCATGAATATTAACGACTACGAATTTTCCAATATAAAGATTTCGTAAGTTATTGGAAATTTACGAATTTCTTAACATGGCTGAATAAGAGCAAAATTTCACATAAACGTCAATCTTGAGGGATATTTTCATCGTAAAGATGTCAAACCACTTTCGAAATAATATTTAGGATACTGGCATGGATATCATAGACTATGATTTTTCCAATTTAAAAAATTCGTAAGTTATTTGGAATTTACGATTTATTTAACATGTCAGAATAAAGCAAAATTGAGCATAAACTTCCATTTTGAGGATCCTAAATACGTTAGACAACTTCAAAATTACGTTTATGATATTTGTTTGAACATGATTGAATACAAATATTCTAATAGGAAAATTTCGTAAATTATTCGTAATTTACGATTTTATCAACATAGCGAAATTGTAAATTTTTCATATAAATATGAATTTGAGGATTATTGCATTGGAAATAGTAGCATGAAAACTAAACAACGAAATTGACCCTGATAAAATAAATTAATAGATTAGAATAAGATAAATATATCGAAATGAACGGTGGATAGCCTATTAGGCGGGGATTTCATTCTGTCACTGTATGAAGCTTTGGTCAAATTGATTTCTTTTACCATTATTGCCGAAACGTCAGTGGAGGCCCTCTGTTGAGACTCAAAACGGTTTTGGGCTGTGTTTGTCTGTCTGTCTGTCGCGCGATAGCGGCCGCCAAAAAAGCGCTATTTACTTGAAATTTGGTACACATGTTCATGAGCCCCTCGAAATCAGCTGTATAGTTTTTGGTATGTATTCCATTTGTAGTTCGTATACAGGGACACGCCAAAGTTTTTCTTATCATTACGGCCTATGGGAGAAATTTATATGTACCACGATAGCGGCCACAAAAATCACGCTATTGACTTGCAATTTGGTACACGTGTTCATGTGCCCCGCGAAATCTGCTGTATAGTTTTGGGTGTGTATTCCATTTGTAATTTGTGTACAGGGACACGCCAAAGTTTTTCTTATCATTACGGCCTATGGGAGGAATTTGTATGTACCGCGATAGCGGCCACAAAAATCACGCTATTGACTTGCAATTTGGTACACGTGTTCATGAGCCCAACGGAATCAGCTGTATAGTTTTAGGTGTGTATTCCATTTGTAGTTCGTGTACAGGGACACGCCAAAGATTTTTTTATGATTACGGCCTATGGGAAGAATCTGTATGTACCGCGATAGCCACCGCAAAAATCAAGCTATTGACTTCCAATTTTTGCCGAAATGTGAATGGAGGCCCTCTGTTGAGACTCAAAAGGATTTTGGTTTCCGTCTGTCTGTCTGTCATGCGATAGCGGCCGCAAAAAACACGCTATTGACTTGAAATTTTGTACACATGTTCATGATGCCCACGAAATTAGCTGTATAGTTTTCGGTGTGCATTCCATTTGTAAGTTCGTGTACAGGGACACGCCAAAGTTTTTTTTACCATTATGGCCTATGGGAAGAATTTGTATGTACCGCGATAGCGGCCCCCAAAATAACGCTATTGACTTGCAATTTGGTACACATATTCATGAGCCCATTGAGCAAGCATTTGACGAAACTGATATAGATCTGAGACTGACCGCCTTGGCGAAAATAATGCTCCTTTTATACTTTTCTATCGAAAACAGACTGTTCTGGAAAATTCTCGTATCACATCAGCCAATGAGATTAGAGCTTCCATATTTGGTATATCCCTAATAAGGATTTTCTCGCCAAGATCGCAAAAAAAATCGCCAAGGAGGGAAATAGTCGCCAAATTTGGCGCCAAATTTATTTCTTCCCTTAAAGGAGCTTTTTAATGCGTTTTTAAAGAAAAATTTGGCTATTTTAACGCTAAAACGACTATAAAGGCACAAAATTAGCATTTTATCAACTTACTAAACCTCTTTGAAAGAATTTATACAAAAATAAATGCAATTATTTACAATTTCGTAACACTTTATATCATATACAAATAGGTATACAAAGAGAGATACAACGGGGGGTTGAGGGGGGCTGCCGCCCCCCTCAGGAATGTATTTGATTTTGGTAATAAGTCGATCGAATCAATATATACTATTATATAATAAGGAATAAATAAAAATGACCTATTGAATAATGTCTGATGCAAATAGGACGTTGAGGCTCCTGATCTGCAGATCCACTAGTAATATGTCTCGCACTAGAAATTTCTGAGAACATAAATATGATGGGGAACTGAGCAGAGTCCACCTATGCCAACTAGTTTAGTTTATGGTGTTTTTTGGTCTGCCTAAAATACTCGTTAAGGATCTTTATTGCTACCAACAGCTTGGTGTCAACAACTTCAATAATCGTAATTCGCGTGACAGTACCATGACAAGTTATCATAAAATATCTTGATGATGTAATATCTTTGGTACGAAATTAAAGGTTTTCCCCCCTCCGAAGTTGAGAGGATCTGCCTTTTTTGTGACAACTGCGGGGTGCAGAACAAATCCACGCATTCATTCGGACCATAATGGCATATGTGGAACTCAAGATTTAAAAAAAAAAAAATATCAAAGTTATTTTCTTTCCAATGAGAGGCCACTTCTACCTAACTTACGACCGAAAATTTGGATAATGAAGAGGAAAATAAAAAATATTAATAAGAAGTATACTCCCGACGAGTACACTAATACAAATACAGTAGCAAATGCTTCAAACGTAGCTGGCAAATTCAGAGTCAGAGTGATCATAGTGAATTCTTCAATAAATCTTGACTACCAGCACTAGTTTCCTACTGACTCTGTCAGTAGTGCCACATCTCTTTAATCAAGGAGCTCGCCCATGAAAGACAGGAAAATTTTTTTGATTTCTTCGTATAATTATTTTGAAAGTTCTTCCAAAAATCCCGGTACTACTGTAACGTCTGAGTTTATCGGTGGATTCACCCTCAACCATTTTTGTTTGAGAAAGCATGATTCTCGTCATCTCAAAATGTCATCTACGAAATTATAATTGCAGAAAAATCCTATAAACATCCATAAAATTAAAGACCTTAAAATTCTAAAACAGTTCATTCCGTAAAAGAAAGTACGGGCATTTTGGATGGAACTTTATGAATGGCCAGCTCATTAAGAATTTTACCAACCACCGTAATTAAGTGCAGTGATGCCAGATTGGGGATTTTGTCCCCATTTTGGAGATTTTTGAGGCTTCTGGGGACAAATTTGGGGACCAAATGTTTGTGGGGACTTTTTGGGGAAACTCTAAAATTTTTGGGGACAAATCTGGGGAGTTCTTCAACTTTCTGTCAATGTTGGCAACGTAATGATTTATCCCTACGACTAGAGACTTTCAATAGCTTTATTGTTATTCGGGGAGTTTTTTTCAAAAATTGCCTTCATTTGGAGAAAAATCTGAGTTTAAATCATAGAAAAATCTGTTTGATATTTTTTTTTGTGTGTGAAATTTTTTTTATTTTCCCTTTTTAGTAGAAATTAAGTTGGGGATTTTTTCGAAAAAAAACCCTGATTTGGGGAAATTTGAAGACTTGTTTGGGGAAATAATTTTCGACCATCTGCCATCACTGATTAAGTGTTTTTTACGTTTATTCTACTTACAGTCGGCTGCAAAATTATTTGACCACTAGCAATAATCCTTGCCAAAAAAAAGTACACTTAATACAGCTTTGTTAAATAAATCCTTGTCGAGTCATGTTCTTAATCAGTCTAAGAACATGATTCGACAAGGATTTACTTAGCAAAACAGTCTTAAGTGTACTTTTTAAATATAGGAATTATTGGCTAGTGCTCGAATAATTTTGCAGCCGACTGTATACCATGTTGTATAAAGCAATATATATATTTTCAATGAAGATATTGCCAGTAAAGCAATGATTTTTGAGAATTGCTGGAACACGTGAAGAAAAAATGGGTATTTAGTGCAAAAAGGAAACATGCCCACAATGTAAAAATGATCACCATATACGTATGAATTATTGAATTTTGATTGAAATGGGGTGTTTGTGATAGGGATAGCAATAAAAATGCTGTGTAATTTTTTCAAAATTTTAAAATCACGCAAAATTTGTAAAAACAGTTTTTTGTGTCTCCTATAAAATTAGGTTTCTGTGACATGTCTCGTTTCTGCAATCAGTGATTCATTTCACCGCTAAAAAGCAAAATTTGCAAATTTTCAAAGTTCATTTCTGAAATATGTGATATTATTTCACTATAAAAGAATAAACTTTTGAGTTTAATGTATAATTTCCAAACTATGTGATATTTTTATATACAATTTCTGAAATACAGGATGATTTCGCCACTATTTGGCTTATTTACTTTAAATTACCTAAACATGGAATATTCATATGTTCAGTTGACAGCATTCATGTTTATGATTGTCACACACATACAAAAAGGAAAAGAAAAAAGTGACGAGTCAAAGTGTTTTAATTTTTTTAAATTACTATTTTATTTTATTTTATTTGCAAGTAGATAATTGCAGATATAATATTCAGATATATACTCAGATATATACTCACTTTTTATTTTAGGTGAGCTTTCATATTGAAGAAGAAATGCCAGTGTATTGAAAGCTGATTCTGAAGAAGTTCTCTGAGAAATTCACTCAAGCTTCTCTGAGGATCGAAAGAGCAATATAATTTTTAAGAGATCGGTAAAAAAGATTTTACATTTATAATTTTTTTAATTTATATTTGGTCTTACTTTTAAGAAATTTACTGATGAGTGCTTTTATAATTTTTACTCAAATTTTTAAAAAGAAAATATATATAGCACAGCGGTCGCTAAGCTTAGCCCTCTTCCAAAATAAATGGCCAACCATCCAACCACAAAGTCAAAAGGCGAGGACTAGTAAAGCGTAGTGCTATATATCCTCGTACTGAACTTGCCACCAACGCATTTTATGAAAACACTGTGAAAACTTTTCTTCGTGATTTTTCACGCGTTTTAAAATGAGATTTGTCCAAATTTTCTAAAAGATAAAAACTCGCCATGTTTTAATGACCTTGATTTTTCTTGAAATACCAAAAATTGTTGTTGTTGTTTTTAGAGTAGCTCATTGATTTACAAAACCACGCTACGTATATTCATGAAAGTTGGTATACACAGCTTTTTTAGTATCGCTGATGTAAATCTACCAAAAAAAGTGGAAAAATAATTACAAATTACAAATTTTAGAAAAATTATATCGGTTAAAAAATTCCGAAAGCAGAAACTGACTTTAAAAGCGACATCTGTAAATCGAAAAAATAGGAGTGTGTATATCAAGCATACATTCTGTTTTGTACAGGTATTCAAAGTTTTAAACTTTGCGGTTATAGTTAAAAACCACAGCTGCGATTTTCTAAAGTTTGTTCTTTCCTTTCAATTGCCTGGATATCGTAACAACGGTGTCGTGCCCTTAGCGGAATGGGGTCAAAGGGAAGAAGAAGGAATAGATGAAGCCGTACCCTTAGCGGCAATAAGAAGTTATGTTCCTTCTCGAACTGATATATGTTCATTATCGAGTGTTCTCTATGGAAAATGGAGTAAATATTGTTATTGGTTTATGTATAGGAACGGCCGAAAGTATTCCAAAGCATTTCGTTCTAAGAGAGGTATTTCTACAAACCAAATTTTTAATAACTTAGCACTTGTGTGTGTGTGTGTGTGTGGGGGGGATTTTGTGGCAACTGTATCTCTGGAACTACTGCTCAGAATTACATAAAAATTTAGATGTAGATGCACCTTGAGCTATATTAGTGCCTGTCAACTTTTGATGCCAACCGCTCAAATGGTTGCTCTGATATACAGCGATTTCCACAATTTAAGGGGAAGCTACATCTCAGGTTCTATTGTGTATAACCAATCAAAACTTGATATAAGAGAAGGCCATTGTAAGACATTATGCTGATTCAATTTGATTGCTTATGGACTGACAGGTGGCGCTGCTATACAGATATTTCTGCAATTTAAGGGAAAGCTATATCTCAGGAACTGCTGCATAGAATTGCATATAAATTTATATACTGATGCACTCTTACCTAAATGAATGTCTATAAACTTTTAGTGTCAACCTCTCAACAGGTGGCGCTGCTATACAGCGATTTCCGCAATTTAAGGGAAGGCTATACCTCAGGTTCTATTGCGTATAATCAAACAAAACGTGATATATGTAAAGGCCTTTATGAGACATTATGCTGATTCAATTTGGATGCTTATCGGCCAATAGGTGGCTCTGCTATACTGCAAATTTTCTCGATAACGAGAAAGTTATATCTCAACTTCAATGGCATGTAACTCTACGAAACTTGATATGCGAGTTAACTATTATAAAAATGCATTTTTTAAGATGTCATTTATAGACAATAAATCTGTCTTTCTTGGGATATCTAGTGTTAGTTTTCTCTAAGATAAAAATTGATTATTTGCACTTAGTGAATTTGTATAAGAAAATATAGAAGAAAGTTTTGTGGTGGCCACAACATACTAGTTTTTATTTTGTTTTATTTTTATTTATTTATTTTTTATGATATGTGTCATTCAAATTCGTTATTGATTATTCCCTACTTAAAATGGCCCACACAGAAAAATGGAAAATCGAAACTTGTCATCTTAGTGATAGTACACGTTTTCCTAGTACATTGACAAATTTGCACAAAATTACGCAAAATTTTAAACAATCAAAACACTACCTGACAATCCTATTTAGTCATGAGACACAAAAGTCGTTTTATTTTACCATGTATCTTTAATGTGTTTCGTCTGATGATCCGTTTTGGCTAAAACTTGTCAGATGACTAATTTCCCAGGTACAGTTTTCATTTTCCTCAAATTT
>OZ005648.1:32255156-32296156 GCA_963930645.1 Salticus scenicus
GACCGGTTAGTCAGATGAGAGAATAAAAATAAATTGTTCCTGTTTTGTCAATTGACTAAGAAAAATTTGTTTGGCTAGTCCAAAAGCTCAGCATTATTATTTTTTTTTTCTTTATTATTATTTGTTTATTTATTTTTTGTCTCCTTCTGAGAACTTGAGTTAGTCAACCGAAATCGAACAATTTAACCTATCAAATCTGGCGGCATAATGCAATCGCAGAATTCGAAATTCAAATACTCAGAAATCTGAAAGTGTGGATCCGTTGATGTCGTTTCGGTTCCGTTTCCATATTTGTGATATTTTTCATTTTAGAAAGAGACCCAGAGATTTTAAATTATCTGCGAATCGAGTTTACGGTCAAAAGTAAGTGCTAAATACTTTATTTTATTGTATATATATATATATATTTTATTGTAAGCTTTGTTAGAATAGTAAATTGTAAATTTGTAAAATTATAAGCTTTAGCAATCTTCTAACAATATCAATCGTATTTAGAATTTGTTTTAATTTATAAAGTTGTTTAAAACGTATAAATTTTAAAATACGTTATTATAAATCTTAGTTTTGCGTATCGTTGTATTATAAAAATAAGTATTTTAATTTGTCTGAACTATAGATTTTTACATATATTTTTAACATTAAGCTCATATTAATATTTTTTATATACAGAATAGTAACGCTTTATTTTCCCCTAAAGGTGGTTCAGAAGGTATTTGGATTCCAAGAGATAAAAATTTAAAAAAGATATGGAAAAATGCTATTTATAAGGATTTTGAATAACTCCGAATTCTAAGGTATGTTTTTAAATTATCTTTTGCAACATTTTATCTGTCTTATCTCAGAACAATAAAGAATAATATTCATACTTTTTTTAAATTTAAAATTTTTAAAGATATGATTTTTAAAAAAAATTAAAAGGTTCCTCGTTCTTCGTTTATCTGTTATTTGTTCTATTTTTTTTTTTTTTTCCAGTTATAAATAAATAAATATATCTTTATAATTTAAATATTTTTGGCAAGTGGTTGATAATTGTATCTAATAAAAAATATGTCTTTATTTATTATTAAATGTTTGATAACAATTTTTTCAGAACAAATTTGAGCAAAAATGATATGATAAATAATCTCTAAAAAATAAAAAGTTAAATTGAACACGTGTCATTTGTATTAAATATATTTAAAACACTTTAAACACACGTAAATATAAATTTATTTAAAAGATGTTAAATTTTTTTATCCAAAGCTTTTCGCTTTAATAATACAGCATCATCAGGGATTTATGATTCGTTTCCATTGCGCAGTTTTAAATATGTATATATTTATATACATATTTATATGTATATACGAACATATTTAAAACTGCGCAATGGAAACGAATCATAAATCCCTGATGATGCTTTATTATTAAAGCGAAAAGCTTTGGATAAAAAAATTTAACATCTTTTAAATAAATTTATATTTACGTGTGTTTAAAGTGTTTTAAATATATTTAATAAAAATGATATGAATTTAATATCACATACTATATTATTTTCTCAATTTAAAGTTAAATTGTTCTTGTGTACAATATTAGTTATTAGCGATAAATAATAGATGTCTTAGTTAAAATACATATAGATTCAACTTCATGCTGCTTGTTGCATTCAAATGATTGATGATTGTAATAAAAGGTTGATATATTTAGTTATTAAAAATTTGATATCATACATAAATAAATATATATATATATATTCTTTAGAATAAATTTAATCAAAAATAATATGAGTTTAAATTATTAGATACTATTAAGTAGTCGTTATAAACAAAAGATATCTTGTGAAAAATATGTACTTAATTTCATATTATTTGTTTCATTGAACAAACTGAAGAAGTAAAAGTTATATGCTATAAAAATGAGACAAATTACTATAAAGATACAAAATGCACAAAACAGGGGCAAATTTTAACCTTGAACAAAACGAGCCATATAGTCTGAGAAAATAGTGTTCAAAAGTTGAATGACAGAATCTGCAGCTAACAGACATTTGTTGATATGTATCATTACAAAAAAAAATATATATATAAGAGTTTAAAGCCTATGCCTTTTTTCCCCCCAGGGAGAAAAAAAGAAGAAAAGAAAATGTTATGTTGAGGCAACCACAAAACTAACTTTTTTCTACATTTTCCTATATAAAATCATGCAATGGAAATTATTTTTTATTTTTATTTTTATCCATTATTAATGCAGACGATTTTCATATCAGAGAGGTAGTCTAAAGGTCCAACGGAAGTAAATTTTTACCGTGCAGATGATCACGGGGAAAATTGCAGTATAACAGCGCCACATATCGCCTATATACACCCAGTTTAATAAGCATTATGTATCATAATGGCCTTTTTATACATTAAATATTGTTCGATTATACGCATTAGAACCTGAGATATAACTTTCCCTTGAATTGTAAAAATAGCTGCATAGCAGCTTCACCTGTTGAGAAATTAGCACTAAAAGTTGGCATAAACTAATAATTTATGTTAAGGTGCATCTACATATAATTTTATATGCAATTCTGTGCAGTAGTTCCTGAGATAGAGCCTTCCCTGAAATTGCAGAAATCGACGTATAACAGTGCCACATGTTGTGCAATTGGCACCAGAAATTCGATAGGCACTAACTTATGTCAAGGCGCATCTGCGTACAAATTAATATGCAATTTCGTGCAGTAGTTTCTAAGATATAGCCTTTTCTGAAATTGCTATAGAGCAGCGTCATCTGTTAAGCGATTGACACCAAAAGTTGATAGACACTAATTTATATCAAGGTGCATCCGTATATTAATTTATATGCAATTCTGTGCAGTAGTTCCTGAGATACAGTCGCCACAAAATTTTTTGTCACATACAAACATTTTCTATGGTCAAAACATGTTCTGGACCTCTCAAAACGCGCAAATCCATCAAAAACCGAAAATCAATAAAACCGAAATACAAAAAAACTAAAGAATAGAATGTGTGTTACTGTAATGCAAAATAATTTTAAATTGAAAAAATAATATAAAAAAGCTTAAGCATAAGTTTAGATTAATAACAATTAATATGAAATGATTGGGCTTCTATAAACATCCATAAAAGAACAACAGAAGTTTTAACTAATTGTTAAAATTCTTATGTGAAAACTAAAATTTAAGACACAAAAAAAAAAAAACCAACTCATTGAAAAATTTATGTTTTGTCCCTCACAGCTAAGCTCAAGTTCTTTTTCTTTCTTTCTTCTGTTTTATTTATTATTATTATTTTGTGTGTGTGTGTGTACGCGCGGGGTTTGGTTACGAGTGGGGGGGGGGGGGGGGGGAGAGCAATTGATGAATGCACAATCGAAACTGAATCAGACTCAAAACTATGAAAAAAAAAAAAATGTTTTTCCTATTTCTATCGGTGTCGTGCCCTTAGCGACCGTGCCCTTAGCGGAACGTGCCCTTAGCGGAATGGATGAAAGGGAAGAAGGAGGAATAGAAGAAGTCGTGCCCTTAGCGGAAATAAAAAGGTGTGCATGTGGAAGATAGAAATATGTTATTCAAATGCACAAAATAATACTTTCTATAGAATGTAGTATGATTAGCATTAGATTTACAGAGTCAGGCAAAATTATTCAGTTACACTGAGGGTTATTATTGGAAATTTTCTGAAATGCATTTTCTTTTACATTAAGCGTTTATTCGACCATTTTTTAAAATGTGAATATGATTTGAATTAGTGTATTTGTTTATTCTACTGTCCGTTTGTCCGCCTCCAGCGCCCGTAAATATTTTAAGATTTTTTTATTTTTCTTCTATATTCCATAGAAGAAAGTATTGGATTCGTTAAAATTTTAGACTTCCGGTTTTCGATGGATTTACACGTTTTGAGAGGTCTAGAATACGATTTCACTATTTTTAGAAAATGTCTGTCTGTCTGTGTGTGTGACAAAAATTTTGTGGCAACTGTATCTTCGGGACTACTGCTCAGAATTGTATATAAATTTACATGTAGATGCACCTTGAGCTAAATTAGCGCTATCAACTTTTGATGCCAACCTCTCAACAGGTGGCATTGCTATACAACGATTTCTACAATTTAAGTGGAAGCTATATATCAGGTTCTATTGCGTATAATCAATCAAAACTTGGTATGAGAGAAGGCCACCATGAGACATTATGCTGATTCAATTTGAATGCTTATGAACCGACAAGTGGTGCTACTATACAGCGATTTCTACAGTTTAAGGGAAAGCTATATCTCAGGAATTAGTGCACAGAGTTCCATATAAATTTATATGTTGATGCACCTTAACCTAAATGAGTATCTGTCAACGTTTGGTGTCAACCGCTCCACAGGTAGCGCTGCTATACAGCGGTTTCCACAATTGAAGGGGAAGCTAAATATCAGGCTCTATTGCGTACAAATCAAACAAAACATGATGTATGTGAATGTAATTGTGAGATATTATGCTGCTTCAATTTGGGTGTTTATCGGCCAATAGGTGACGTTGCCATACTGCAAATTTCCTCGACAATGTGAAAGCTATATCTCAACTTCTATAGCTCATAACTTTACGAAACTTGGTATGTGACATAACTAATATAAAATTGCATTTTTTAAGATGTCATTTATAGACATTAAAACAACTGTCTTTCTTTGGATATTTAGTGTTAGTTTCCTCTAAGATAAAAATTATTTATTTGCACTTAGTGAATTTGTATAGGAAAATATAAAAGAAAGTCTTGTGGTGGCCACAACTTACTAATTTTTACTTTCATTTTTTTTTTTTTTTTTATAATATATATATATATAATATGTGTTATTCAAATTCATAATTGAATATTCCCTACTTAAAATGACTCTAGCAGAACATATGGCACTGGTTTGTGTACATGAACATCCAAAAAATACCAATGCATTGCGCTTTATGGGCGACATTTTTCTAAATCACATTTAAATAATTTGATCAAAAAATCATAAAGAAATTCACATTTATTGTTATTATGTTAAGAAAATGTTTTCTATAAATTATAATATGCTTAACCTCCAGATTTACAGAGCTACCCAAAAATGTTACAATACATTATGGGGTGTAAATAGGAAATTAAGAGCAACATTTCTGTTTTAAATGTTCATTTTTAACACTTTCCAACAATGTTTCAGAGTGATTATGAATTCAGTTATTCGATATGTCTGTCTGTCTATTGTGTGATAACATAAACAGAGAACATAGGATGTTATACGATACAATGAGTAAGTACAGTTGGAAAATACTGATAATCAATGTGTACCTACCTCCTGATTTTTCGTTTTTGTTTTAGTTTTAAAAGGTCTAATGCTTAATTATATTTTCAAAAACATAATAAAATCCTAAAATGGCAGTAATGTACGTTTTTGTATAGAGTACTGTGATTCATTAAACTTTATATGGTTACAGATCACCGTTCCCTGAAATAACTGATATTCTACAGTACGCATACTTGTTTTTGCGACAGTTTACTTTTGAAGCAAAATACAGCCAGTGCTAAATGCGGATAAAGTGTAGAGGAAAACTGAAGAGTTCTTTTATTTATTTATTAATTTAATTTGAAATTTATTATACATTTCCGCTAAAGGCACGTATGCTAAAAGCACGTCACCGAGGGGGGATAACATTTCCGCTAAGGGCACGGGTTTATAGATTTCCGCAAAGGGCACGGTCGCTAAGGGCACGGCCCCATTTCTATCTCCCTCGTCTTCCCTCTCTTTCTTATCGGCTAAAATAAACAAACACGTAATTTTTCCCATCCGCCGGTCATTAAAGTGTTTGTTTATTTATGTGAATTGGATTATTATTCTTGTAGCATTTTAGCTAATTAAAAAAAAAAAAAAAAAGTTGGAGATTTGATATTTTCTCTAGCTTGAATGAATCACTAAATATATATCACCGAACTTCAAATACTTAGCTTTCGAGGAGGGGGTTTGAAAGGGGGGGGGCAGGGGATGTAAGTTACAGGCATTTAAAAAATATATATACTTGTAACAGAAGAAAACAGCTGCCAATTTGTTATTTAATATTAGAAATTTTGTTTTTTCAGTATATTTTTACTCCATTACCCGACTACCGTAGTAATGGGAGTATTGTATTCGGTCCAAAAATTCGATATCAAGATTTCATCTGATTTACATGTTTTAAGGTCCCCTGAGTCCAAAATGTGTTTTTTGGCAATTGGTCAGTATACGTGTGTCTGTGGGAGGGGGAGGGGTATCCTCTGACTATGATATCTCCTAAACTAATAAAAATAGAATCACGAAACTTCAGAATTGAGACAGGTCTGTTGTACATATGAATTTTTTAAGTTTTGGTGAAAATTGGAAAAATAGGAAGTGGGATATCCGAAACCGGAGGTGAGTTCGTAAGCCCGTATCTCAAAAACGGTTCCAACGATTTTCTTCAAAGTTACTGTATAAATACTCCATTAAATGTCCTTTCGAATGATGTAGTTGGTTAGTTCAGGACAATTGACAGGCGCCCTGTATGAATAGCTCAATTTCAGGTACTGCAAGTGCGTTACTTCCAAAACGACTGTATGTATTTTTTTCAAAGTTGCAATATTAACCATCTTTTAAATATACTTTTGTGTGTAATAGTTGTTTTCCGGTCAAGAATTGAACATGCCAAGTTTTGGTAAAAGTCGGTATCTCAAAAATGGCTCTAACGATTTTCTTGAAAATTGTTACATAAACCCATTTTAGGTATCCTTTCTCATGCTTTACGTGGTTATTACAGGACAATTAATAGTCATCCTGATCAGTTAGATCTGTTTTAGATCTTGGAAACTGGTGTTTCAAAAACTAAAAAAAAATAAAAATAAAAATAAATAAAACTAACCCCCCCCCCCTTTTTTTTTTTTCTCTTATTTTTTTAACTCGCTATGTAAACTCTGTTTCATATGCCTTTACGCTTGTATTAACTTTCTCTTACTGGAAAATTTTTACTTGTCTTTTTCATTAGGTCATTTTTTTTTTTTTTTTCCGTTTTCATTTTTATTTTACTAAGAAAATAAGTATTCAAAATTTCCCCCGAACATCGTTCGCGCGTTCGGACATATTCTGCACCCCTGGAAATATGTTAAAAGGCACTTTAAAGAAATTCCTTCCATAGACTGTACTGTATTAGACCTTTTGTATTTGTTTGAACATACACAAATTATATAGATAACATTTATAATATGGTTGTCAGCTTCCAAATATCTTTAACAATTGTGTACTAACAACGATATATTCCTTAAAAAAAAAAAAACAGTAAAACCAGATCGATTTAAAAAGAAATCTTGTACGTGCGTAATCAAGTAGTAAGTAATCATATATATATATATATATATATATATACGAGTATATAATAATTTATGCATAGATTAAGAAAGGTTTTGATATATGCAACTTCCTAACTAAATGCAACCTATGCAATGAGGTGAAATTTACACCTCATATAACGTACTTCTTAGCGATATCCTAATGACTTTTTTTTTTTTTTTTTTTTTTTTTCTTTTTTAAGGTTTGCGAGCTTTATTTTAAGCCTGATGAAATTATACAAACAGTAACATATTTTAATAAAAAAGAAGAAAAGTTATATCAAGTCACAAGAAATAAACGAATTGTTAAAGATGGTGCTATTCCTACGATTTTCAGTGATTTGCCATCGTATCTATCAAAGCCAAGTACATGAAGACAAAGTCCTGTGTAAATATTTCTTTTTTGCTTAAGAGCTATTTAGATTTGTAAATAATTAAGTTGGAAAAAGTTAACAAATAGTCACTAACAAAAACTTGAGAAGTATTGCAAAAGCCAAGGCAAAAAATTTACGTTTTATTACCTAATGATATATGTGCTTTTATATTATTATTATGATTAATTTTTATGCAAATTATAGAACAATCTTCTTTATGTATATGAAACATATTTATAATTTTCAATAAAATTATTTTTTTTTTCTTGATTTTTGTCTTTTATGTATTATTTTAATTACTTAGTTTCTTATTTAAATAAGCAAATAAATCTATTTAAAATCTTGATCTAAAGAATGTTGAAAGTATGTTATCAGGTAAGTGAGAGTTATTTTAGATGATCAAAATACTTGTAAATTATTGTTATACATTAAAATTTCTCTGTGCATAAAATTAACAGAGACGATTAAAGGAAAAAAAAATTCTTATTATATACGGTAAAATGTGTTTTTAATGCAAATTTTATATCCACCCTCACCTTAAAAAAAAAAAAAAAAAAAGAGGTGTATCATTAATATTTATGATTTTAAAACTTTAAATAACCGGAAATTTGGAGTTTGATGTCATTTATAATTTAGTACATTGTAACTTCTATACCTTATATATCGTTTATATTGTCTATATCAATACATTGTATCGTTGTACCTGTTTATAATTTTAATCTGGTGAAAAAAATCCATTATTTAAAAGATATATGCATATATTCAGGTGGCTTAACCCTTTGTATCCCACCGGGACTTTAAAGTCCCACCAAAAAAATTCCCCAATATAGCCTAAATTTACTACAGGCTTTCATTGGAACTTCAAAGTTCCTATAGTTTAAGCTTTCTCTATTGTTAAGCTATAGTTTAAGCTAAATTTAATATGAAATGTTTCTCTTGTAGCAAAGAAATATAATAAAAAAGTTTCAAACTATTTTTCCAAAAATAAGGTGATTTGGAATATAAAGGGTTAAGTAAATTAACTGTTTGAAATATTTTTTATTTTATTTTTTAATGTTTATAATTTGTATTTTAATTAATTACAACATGTATGTTTTCCAAAATTTTGATATTTTTATTTATTGAAAAGTTGTGATTATTAATGGCGTCAGTGGTTATATTAAACATAAATAAACACCTCTCAGTTGCTTTATTAGCTATATTAATTTGTACTCTGCTATTACTCCTATTTAAAAAAAATATTTATATATATTACCTTTGAAATAAATTTATGGCTAAATATAAGATTTGTTGTTTTATGGAGGGAAAAAATTGGGAATGAAAGGGGTAATATTAAAAAAAGGAACTTAAAAAAAAAAAAAAAGTGTTTATATTTATTTTTGTAACCACAGCGTATAAAACGAAAGCATCGAGGAGAAAAAAAAAAAATATATATATACATATTTCTAAATCCATATATGAGGATGTGCATAAAAAATGGACTAAATCATGTGGCGCCACAATCCACTTGGAAAGTCTTGATAAGAAGGTGTTGGATAAATGCGTGCGTTAATCTATAATAATAATAATAAATAAATGTAGGGAAGAATGTTTAAAACAGCGAATTCTTTGTTTCAGTGATTTGATAAATTTCCAGTATTCATAACTGCTAACTTTTTTAATTGATTCCGGAATGTTGTTAGTACCGCCCTTTTTTAAAACCATATTCTTTGAGGAGTAATTTTCTTCATATTTAATTGTAATTACATGCTAAAGAAAATTATTCTAGAAAGAATATGGTATGAAGAAAAGGGCGATTGTTAACAACTTTCCGGAATAATTTGAAGTTGGCAGCTATGAGTATTTTTTTCCGAATTGATAGACAAGTAATATTTTTTCAGAAAAGTTCTTTAAATGTATTTTCAAGGTTGAACACCTTAAAGGGGGGGGGGGAATTAAACAATTACAAAAGTAAAGAGGTTAAGACTAATAACAATGCTTTTACAACAACCCCTGCAAACAAGCATGAATCTCTTATTCCTCATAAAATATGAAGGATTTTAAACAATTAAATTTTTGATTAATCTGCATACTTGCCAACTCCACTGTTTTTACTAGTAGACTACCGTTTTTTTAGCTATTTCTACTGGTCAGCTGTTTTTAGGAACTTACAAGAAAAATTGTAAAATTGAGCAATTTTACCGTAAAATATATAGAGGAAAATATACAGAAAATAAATATAATAATGAAATGAGGCTTATTAAATGTATGTGTAAAAATTACAATATTGATTTTAATTAACTCAAAACAAACTTAATTTTTTCGGTTTTTTACTTCCATCACCTAACTACCGTAGGTAATGGAAGTATTGTGTTCGGTCCAAAAATTCGATATCGAGATTTCACCTGATTTACACGTTTTAAGGTCCCCTGGGTCCAAAAACGTGGTTTTTAGCAATTGGTAAGTGTGTGTGTATGTGTGGAATCTCCTGACTATCATATCTCCAAAACTAATAAAGATAGAACTACAAAACTTCAGAATTAAGACAGGTCTGGTGCACAGATGCATTTTCCAAATGTTGGTAAAAATTGAAAAACCGGAAGTGGGACATCAGGAACCAGAAGTGGGACCGTAAGTCCGTATCTCAAAACCGGCTCTAACGATTTTCTTCAAATTTGCTACATAAACATTCTATTAGAAGTCCTTTCGAATGATATAGTTGGTTAGTTCAGGAAAATTGATAGGCGTCCTGTATAAATAACTCAATTTCAGGTCTCGCAAGCGCGTTCCTTTAAAAACATCTGTACGGATTTTTTTCAAACTCACCATATTAACTCACTTTTAAATATAGTTTTGTATGTAATTATTGTTTTCCGGTCAATAATTGCGTTTTGGTAAAAGTTGTTATCTCAAAAACAGCTCTAACGATTTTCTTGAAAATCGTTATATAAACCCATTCCTTTCTCATGTATTACGTGGTTATTAGAGGAAAATTAACAGTCATCCTGCTTAGGTTGGGCAGATTTAGATCTCGGAAATTGGTGTTTCAAAAAATAACTCTACCATTTTTTTTTCTTATTTTTTATCTCGCTAATGTAAGCTTCGTTTTATATGTCTTTACATGTGTATAAAATTTCTCTTACTGGGAAAATTTTTAGGTTTCTACTTCTTTAAGTCACTTTTATATCTTCTGATCACATTTTCTCAAAAAAATCTGGTATGAAACAACCACACGGCTTCCATTACCCACTATTACACGTATTATATGCATTTTTTAGAAATAATGTGGTCAGCGAAGACGTAAAATTGACCTAACGAAGTAGACACCAAACAAATTTACTATAAGAGAAAGCTAATATATATATATATATATATGAGTGTGTATGTGTGTATGTATATGTATATATATATATAAACATGAAAACAGAATTTATATAGCGAGTTAAAAAATAAGGGGGGGGAAGGGAATGAGTTATTTTTTCAAACACCAATTTCCGAGATTTAAAACTGACCTACTTAATCAGGATGACTGTTATTTTTTCCTGTAATAACAACTTAATACATGAAAAAGGATATCTAAAATGGATTTATGTGACAATTTTCAAGAAAATCGTTAGAGCCGTTTTTGAGATACTAACTTTTACCAAAACTTGGCATACTCAATTATTGAATGGAAAACTATAATTACATAGAAAAGCATATTTAAAAGTGAGTTAATATGGCGAGTTTGAAAATAATCCGTTTTTAAAGGTACGAACTTGAGAGACCTGAAATTAAGCTATTCATACAGGGTGCTTGTCAATTTTCCTGAACTAACCAACTAAATCATTCGAAATGACATCTAATAGAGTGTTTATATGGCAACTTTGAAGACAATAGTTGGAGCCGTTTTTGAAATACGGACTTACGGTCCCACTTCCGGTTTTTCAATTTTCACCAAAATTTGGAACAGTTATCTGCACACCAGACCTGCCTCAGTGCTGAAGTTTCGTAGTTCTATCTCTATTAGTTTAGGAGATATCATAACCAGAAGATTTCGTTCGTACATACTTACACACACATACACACTATTGCCAAAAACTACTGATTTGGACTCAGGAGACCTTAAAACGTGTAAATCAAGCGAAAACTCGACATTGAATTTTTGTACCGAATACTTCCATTACCTACGGTATTCGGGTAATGAAAGTAAAAATGCATATAATTCGTGTAATAGTCGGTAATGGAAGTCGTGTGGTTGTTTCACACCAGTTTTTTAAATAATGCTTTGTAATTAAATAGTATATTTTCATAGTCATTGTGAGTGTATTTTCAGTCAGATAAGGTAATTAAAAACTGAATTTTGATCCTCATTATCTGATAAAAATCTGGAGAACATTTTAATTTCTAAATGCAGTGAAAATTTAGTTTAAAATTGCTATGAATAACAATTTAATTGTTCTTTTCTTAATGAAGCAAAATCTGCTACGAATGTAAATATTTGTGTTTAAGTAAATATCATTGGCATATTTTCTTTTTCCCAATTTTTAGGATTTGAAATTAATTCTTGAGAAACATAATCTCAATATTTTATTTGTTTCCGTTTGAAAGATGAGTGATTTTTATTTAAAGAAAATTTTTATTTATGAAAAATATTTTGTAAATATTCATATATTTTTCTTTTCGTCTACTATATATTTATATAAATTCAGTCTCTATTGTTAAAAATGTCAATTTACAAAATCTACTGGTTTTTTTCTTTTTTTTTTTTTTTTTTTCGATAAAATCTACAGATTTTTAAAACAAATATGTTGGCAAGTATGTATCTGTCTCAAATTTTATGAGACAGGCTAGTCATTTTTTTTCCTAACTAATCTTCCTCCACAAATATTATGAGGCAGCTTAGTCAAATAGAGACTAGTTTTCCTCTTCAGATATTACCAGACAGGTTAGTCAGGCAAATAATCTTGACTATCCTGCCTTTTCAAATATTCTTTAAAAATTGACTAGCTTTCTTAGTCAGATACCTGGGATCTGTTGACTAACTTTCTTAATCAAGTGTAGATTCTGACTAACTTGCCTTGTCTGGCAACTGCAGTTGTTGACTAACCTTCCTGGTCAGATAATTATGATTATCGACTAGCCTTCTTTGTCTAATAATATTAACCTTCCTAGTCTGGAGTAGTGCTTTGGTGACTAGTTTAGCCAGTACACATTTTAGTTTTGGAGACTAGTTCAGCAAGTACACTTTTCAGTTTTTGGTGACTAGTTCAGCAAGTACACTTTTCAGTTTCGGTGACTAGTTCAGCAAGTACACTTTTCAGTTTTGGAGACTAGTTCAGCAAGTACACTTTTTGGCTAGTCAGTTATTTTGGTTAGTCAATTCTGTATTGTCAGCTGAGCATTTTGGCAGGTCACTGTGACCAATTTATTTTTCTGTGAACAGAACCTATGCCACTGGTTTGTGTATAGGGACATCCAAAAAATGCCAATGCTTTGCGCTTTAGGGGATACATTTTTATAAATCACATTTAAATAACTTCATCAAAAAATCATAAAGAATTTCGCATTTATTTTTTATATGTTAAGAAAATGTTTTGTATAAACTATAATACGCTTAACCTCCAGATTTACAGGGCTACGTAAAAACGTTTCGATACATTAAAGGGTGCAAATAGGAAATTAAGAGCAGCATATCTGTTTCTGTTAGGCATTTTTAACACTTTCCAACAATGTTTCAGAGTGATTATGAATTCATATATTTAAGTCTTTCTGTCTGTCCATTGTGTTATAATATAGACAAAGAATGATACGATACATACAGTTGGAAAGTGTTGATAATCAATGTGTACCTCATGATTTTTCATTTTTGTTTTAGTTTTAAAAGGTGTAATGCTTAATTATATTTTCAAAAACTTAAATAAAATCATAAAATGGCAATAATGTAGGTTTTCGTATGCAGTACTGAGATTCATTAAACTTTATATGGTTACAGATCACCGTTCCCTCAAATAACGGATATTCTACAGTAACAGTACGCATACCTATTTTTCCGACAGGTTACTTCTGAAGCAAAATATAGTCAGTGCTAAATGTGGATAAAGTGTGGAGGAAAATTGAAGAGCTCATTATTTATTTTTTAATTTATTATACGTTTCCGCTAAAGGCACGTATGCTAAAAGCACGCCACCGAGGGGAGATAACATTTCCGCTAAGGGCACGGGTTTATAGATTTCCGCTAAGGGCACGGCTCCGTAACAACTGCTATTGAACTATTTTGTTTATTCATTCATTTGAAGGCGAAAGTTTTCTTTCATTTTTAAATTTATTATATTTAATGAAATCAAATGGCAATACAGTATAAAAATTTATATATTAAATTTTACAATGAAACAAAAATATGTATAATAGTTATGTTTATGTATAATTTTTATAATATAACAACTTTTTTTTATTTTTCATTAATTCCTTTAAATGAAGAATCTCTCTCTTTCTTTTTTCCTTTTTTTGTATTTATTGGAAAAAATGGTAATATAGTACAAAGGATTAAGCATATTAAAATTTTAATTAAATTAAATTTATTATGATTTAATTATTTTTAAAGGAAAATCTACTTTTTCCTTATATTGGTTAGAATTAAATGGTAATTTAGTGCAGAGAGCAAGAGATTTAAAAATACATAGTACAAAAACTAAAATATTTAATAGATGCTGAGATACAGCTATCTTTAAAATGGTAATTTTTGAATAATAGCAGCTTCGCCTGTTGTCAGTAAATACTCAAAATGAAGTGCTAGGGAAAGAGTTTTGCAAGTAGCGAGTACCTGAACCAGATACAGCGCGGATGGGAAAAGCTCTTCCATAGGCAGTGGGTACCCAAAGTGAGTACCCAAAGTAGGTACCCAAAGTGGGTACCCAACTCACAAAGTGGGTAACCGTGGTTACCTGACACGACGCTGATCCCTAACGGATGGAACTTATGAAAGTTTTTACAAAAGTGATATTCTTTTTTAGAGAGCCCGTGGGGGTAATTTAATTAACAAATGAAATAATAATAATAATAATGATAATGATAATGATAAACATATTTCGTAAACTTCTAACTTCGGAACTTCAAAAAAAGATTGGGGAAAAAATCATGCGAGATTTTATTATCACTTTAATATTTCAATAAAAATCTTAGCAATATTTTCAGATAAATTAAAATTGAACTCCTGTTATTAAGAGGTGAAGAGCTAATGCCCCCCCCTCTACCCTGCCCCCCCCCAAAAAAAAAGATGAGGGGCCCCTAGATGGTTTGTGCCCATATAACTTTTAAGCCCTGCGCACGCTAGTGTCCATATCCAAAATAAATCCGCATACTTTTTAATAATGGCTATCTCACATATCAAGTTTTCTGCCCATATATACTTCAAAAAACTGAGATATAACCTTCTTTTAAACAGGGAAAACTGCCGCATAAGGATGTTACTTCTCAGTCGATACAATTCAAATTAAATCAGCATACTTTTCCATGAGGGCTATCTCATATATCACGTTTGGTGTACTTAAACACAACAGAAGCTGTGATATGACATTTCTGTAAAAGGGGTAAATTTTAGCACAGCAGCGTCATCTTCTGGCCAATATATGTCAAAATCCTAATCAGCACCAATTAATTTTAAAGTTCAACCAAATATAAAAATTTTGGGGGATTCCGTTCGTTATTTCGTGAGATACAGTGCTTTCAAAAATTTTTGTAACACACACATACACACAGATATTTTCTATAAATGGTCAAAACGAGCGAATGACAAACCAAAACGTGTCAATCCATCAAAAACCCAAAGTCGAAAATGTCTGCGAATCCAATACATTCGTCTTGTATACAGGGCTGTGCTTAGGGGGATGGGGGGGCGGTCGCCCAGGGCGGCTAAAAGCTAGGGGCGGCTAAAAATTAGGTTTACTAAAATTGTTAGACTTTTTTTTTTTTTAAACAGGATTAGATTTGGGAATAAGCCCGATTGACTGCTGTAGGTCCTAAACCTGAGGGGGAGCAGGGTTCCCCCTCATGGAGGCAGGGCCTGACTTAGCCTTATTGGGGCCCGGGGCAAACACTTCTTTGGGGGGCCCCCTCTGCTTCACTACTTGGGCAAAGTCTTCCTTGAGGGTCTCCCTCTGCTTCACTACTTGGGCAAAAACTTCTTTGGTGGGCCCCCTCTGCTTCACTACTTCAGTAATGAAGAACCAAACTTTATGGAGGTATTTAAATTTTTCACCTCATTATAGATCCATTTTATTTCTGATTGTTAACTTTGTCATCTAGCTGCGAAAAATTCATATCCTTGCTGACATTAGGGCGGAAAACAGCTAAATTTTTACAATTACGATGGCTCAATTAGGCCAGATTTTACACTGTACTGATATTTTGTCTAAAAAAAGTTCGTTAAAGAAGGAAATGTAAAATAAACTTTCTATTCTATTTGGGGGGGGGGGCTCTGATGCGGGGGCCCGGGGCAACTGCCCCGTATGCCCCTGCCTTAGTCAGGCTCTGCATGGAGGGTGCTTCCGGAGCGCCCTCCATGGGGGTTTTTCTAAGGTGTCCTAGCCCATATTTACCCAAGTTTCGGAGAAAAACATGAGAAACTCCGATCGGCTAGGCCGACAAGCGTGACTTGGGATCGAACCCGGCACCTCATGTCTACTAGCTTTGAGCGCATAACCACTCGGCCGCTGGTGGTCTATTTTTAAAACAGAGAAAAAAACTTGATAATTTTTCATCAACCCAGGTAGTTTTTGGCTTTAAAGGATAGTTTTCAGAAGCAGAAGGAGGGAAATAATTTTAGTGCGTAGTATGGCGGCTAAAATCTTTTGCCTAGGAGGGAGGCTAAAACCTTTCGCCCAGGGCGGCTAAAAGTGTAGGCACGGCTCTGCTTGTACAGTCGGTAACAAAAGTGTCCGAACACTAGCAAAAATTCCTATGTAAAAAAAGTACACTTCATACGGTTTTGTTTAATAAATCCTTATCGAATCGTGTTCTTAGACTGACTAAGAACAGGATTCGACAAGGATTTATTTAACAAAACCGTATGAAGTGTATTTTTTTACATAGGAATTTTTGCTAGTGTTCGGACACTTTTGTTACCGACTGTATATGAAAGAAAGTAAAAATACGCATTCACGTTAAATTGTGTTGATTAGAATAGAACAGACGTACTCAATTATAAACTGTAAATCTGCCACTTTATTTTGGCACAGCAGCGTCATCTTCTGGCCAATATTGCAATATATGTCAAAATCCTAATCAGCAAAAATTAATTTTAAGGTTCAACCAAATATACAAGCTTTGGGGAATCCCGTTCATTATTTCGTGAGATACAGTGCTTTCAAAATTTTTTGTAACACACACATACACACAGATATTTTCTATAAATGGTCAAAACGAGCGAATGGCATCTCAAAACGTGTCAATCCATCGAAAACCCAAAGTCGAAAATGTCTACGTATCGAATACATTCGTCTTGTATATGAAAGAAAGTAAAAATACGCAATCACGTTAAATTGTGTTGATTAGAATTGAACAGACGTACTCAATTATAAACTCTGAATCTGCCACTTTATTTTGGGTTTTTGTGTCATGATTATAACTGCGTAGTCAGGGCCTGATTATCCAAAAGTGTCAGAAAGCACAAGCTTCCCCTCTAAAATTTAAGAGGGGGCCCCATAAGGATTAAAAACATGGTCTTGAATTTTTTGTTTCATATTTTCACATTGAGATTGAATTTTTTCTGAGAAAGGTTACCTAAAACAAGACAAAACACTCACTATTTCGGGAAAAATCTATTATTTAACCTCAAAAATCTTAATGTTCTTAGTTAAAAAGTTGTATGATTTTAATGTTCTGTGTAGAAACCACCCAGATGTAGGAAAACAAAAATAATAATAAACACACACTATTTTTGGGTCTATAGCATTTTTATATTACAGTATGTAACAGGAAAACAAGATTTTCCGAAATGAAAGGGGGCCCCGAAATGATGCTGAACTTCCCCTAGCTTCAAAGCTTAATCGGGCCCTGACTGTAGTTAATAGCAAATTCTCAAAACAATCGTCAGACTATTATTTTCTCACATAGTTTCTTGCCAGTTTATTTATTTTCCGATTTGAAGGTGTGTACTCACGCGTCAGAACCAAACCCCCCTATTTCCCAATCTCTGCAGATTACGAATCTCATCTCACACATTCAACACGTGAATGTTCTATGTTGCAAGTTGAAAAACACACATTTCTCAATTTGTTTTGGTAAGAATGGTTGTTTCAACTGTCGGAAGATGAATTACCACCTTTTCTAATCAATAAAACTTTTTATCTTAGGTAGATAGCATGTTTCTGAAACAAATGTCGCAATGAAAACAAATTGTTAAGAGATTAAGTTCACATTGTAGTGCAAAGCGAAAGCAGAATGAAATTAAATTTACTTTTTATACAGTTTTAATTTTTCCTCTCCTTCATTCGAAGCCAACTCAACTTTACTCATAGCATCTTGTCAGCTGATTGTGTCTAAGCTTTATAAAATTTTATCCTTCTTAAATTTGATTGAAATTAAAATGAAAAAGAAGCAAGGATAAGAAAATTGATAAGTTTTTATTTACGCATCATAAAAGCCTTTATTTACGTATCATAAATTAAAATAAAAAAGAAAAAGAAGGGGCCCCGAAATGGCTGAAAAGTACTGCCTTAAATTTGCAGTATCAGTTTTTCATATTGTCACTTACGGATTTTTTATTTATTTATTTATTTATTTTGGGGGGGGAGAAGGGGGGGGGGGGGAATTGCCTAAAGCAAGAGGAAACATACATCGTTTTGCGGAAATTCTCCCCACACCTGAGAACTAGGAATTTCAATGCCTGTATGTAACCATATGTATTAAAAAATATGACACACTGATTGAAATGAAGCTGATGAAAAAGAATCTTTGAAATTAAGACCATGAAAAGCACTAAATCTTAACAAAAAAATCTTGAAATCATTTAGCTCAACCTTCCATCTGTGTGTGTGTGGGGGGGGGGGGGGGATAAAAAAAAGTCAAGCATAAATGCAGTGTAAGAGCAGAAAGTGTTGCTGCACTGATCTTTAATATTTTTTAACCAATGCAAACTTTTGCTAAATAATTTTAACACGAAACGATTCCCAAATTTTAATTTGCAAGTGAATATAGCCTGTAATATTTTTACATAGTAATAGATAGGAGAGAAAGGAACTTAAATTCGAATTCTGCTAAGTGACTTCTGAAAATGAAATTCATAGCATGAATAAATTTTTTAATTTGTGTTTATGGAATTGTGAATTTTTTTCTTTAATAAAAGAAAACCTCGAAATGATATGAAGCTTCCCATAGCATCAGAGATTAATCGGGCTCCGCGCTAAGGAAAATAATTACAGAATCAAAAAAGCTTTGGTCATTGGGAAAAACAAGAATTGTAGTTTTACTGATCATTTTCGGAAATTGTTGTTTTCCGTGGTGACCCGTTCTTCGAACGAGGAAAAAGTATTTCAGAAAGCAAGTTGTTTTGACCATTTCGATGAAATGCTTTGGGATCACGTGCCCCGTGCGTCGTCCGGTCATCCAAGAGACTTTTCTGACATTAAATGAAAATTCTGTCAAGAACAGATTTTATCTTGTTTTTCTATTTTTAATTTCGCTGCCCGAAACGGTTCCAAATATACTCCTTTTACTTTATTTCACTATGATGGTTCGATAAAGTGTACCTAATCAAACATAATCTGGATAAATTCTTATTCCCCTGTTTACATTAAATGTGATAAAACTGAAAGAAAAAATTACTTTATTCCCTTAGTCCCGCGTGTTTTGTAGATAGATCGCCAGCCATTATGAAATAGGAGTCTAATCAATATTTTGCTTTTCAACACTTGAGTATGGCAAAGAAGTGTTAATGACCAGATTTGATCTTTTTTTACCTCGTGCCATGTACTTTAACTCATCTTTGTCATAAAACTCGTGTTCCGACCAGTAAAATAAATAAATAACCTAATAATAATACCGAGGTTTTTCTCTTTTGTCAAATAAAGCAATAGTAATAGTTTTAGACTACTGCAATAAGTACAGTCGGTAACAAAAGTGTCCGAACACTAGCAAAAATTCCTATGTAAAAAAAGTACACTTCATACGGTTTTGTTAAATAAATCCTTGTCGAATCCTCTTCTTAGTCAGTCTAAGAACATGATTCGATAAGGATTTATTTAACAGAACCATATGAAGTGTACTTTTTTTACATAGGAATTTTTGCTAGTGTTCGGACACTTTTGTTACCGACTGTAGTTGCTAGGCAACATTATTTATTACAGAGAACATTTCCAAAGATTTTTCATTTTAAGAATTATCTATACTTTAATCATTATTATTATTAAAGGAAAATATAACTTAAATATATATGTATTTCCTGAAAATAATTTAATTCAGTAGTCCTATTTTTGACTTTGAATTTTTCATCTTTTCGTATTTGCCAACACTTAGTTTCTGTAATAGACTATTACTTATTATGCAAAATGCAAGGCGCAAATAAAGACAACACTTTCTACCTGTCTGAACGAAATAAGACTCGGGTCTTTATACAGTCGGTAACAAAAGTGTCCGAACACTAGCAAAAATTCCTATGTAAAAAATGTACACTTCATACGGTTTTGTTAAATAAATCCTTATCGAATCATGTTCTTACACTGACTACGAACAGGATTCGACAAGGATTTATTTAACAAAACCGTATGAAGTGTACTTTTTTTACATAGGAATTTTTGCTAGTGTTCGGACACTTTTGTTACCGACTGTACTGATAATAATGCATCGGTATTTGTAACATTTTTACTTTCCGAACATTATATGCAAGGTAAGGATTGTAGTCATCATTTTCGAAATGGATTTTGTATCTAGCATAGCTCAAAAAAGAATAGTCGTAGAAGGTTGCAAATTTATATTTGGGGCTATAATGATGTCTAATAGTACACTTCCAACTTTGGTTTTGATACGACTTTCCCTTTCAGAGATATATACGATACTATGCGATTTTTCGTGATGTATGTATGTATGTGGATGAGTGAACACGATAGGGTCCAAATGCTTAGTTAAAATGAGCTGAAAATTTGTACGTATGTTATAGGTCACCGTAGCACAAACCCCATTTATTTTGGTGAATCTAGCACTTATAGTTTTTTTTACTTTCCGAACACTATAGTGAGGAAAGTATTGTAATCATGTCAAAAATCCGAATTCGAGATTTTGATGTTTCTATACGTTTTGAGGTCCCCTGAGTCCGTTTTCACTATTTTTACGATGATGTATGTATGTGTGTGTGTATGTGTGTATGTGTGTATGTTTGTGAACACGCTAGCGTCTAAAGGCTTTGTTCGATTAACCTGAAAGTTGGTACGTATATTGTAAGTCACCATAGTACGAACCCTATAGATTTTGGTGAATCTAGCACTTATAGTTTTTTTACAGGGACACAAAGAAAAATTCTTTATCATTATGGCCTATGGGACCAAAATCTTAAAAGTGCGATAGCATCTAAACGCCTTATTCAATTGAGCAAAAATTTTATACCCATATTATAGGTCACAGATACTCAATCTGTATAGATTTTGGAGAATCTAGCACTTATAGTTTTTTTACAGGGACACAAAGAAAAATTCTTTATCATTAAGGCCAATGGGGCCAAATTTTTAAAAGTGTGATAGCGTCTAAACGCCTTATTAATCTGAGCAAAAAAATTGTACACATGTTATAGGTCGCATTTGCACCAACTTTATAGATTTTGGTGAATCTAGCACTACAGTTTTTTTACAGGGACACAAAGAAAAATTCTTTATCATTATGGCCTATGAGACCAAATTTTTAAAAGTGCGATAGCATCTAAACGCCTTATTCAATTGAGCTGAAAATTTGTATGAATATTATAAATCACTGTTGCACTAACTATAAGCATTTTGGTGAATCTAGCATCTATAGATTTTTACAGGGACAAAACGAAAAATTCTTTATCATTATGATCTAAGGGCTCAAAGTTCAGTAGCGTTAAATAAAACCTCGTGTGATATATGGAGAAAAAAACACTCTATTATGGTTTTCTCTCTTTTGTTTGTTTAGCAATTCCTCTTTCTTTATTTTATCTACAAAACTGTTAGTTACTCAATGTTCGGAAAGTCGAGTGGAGTCACTCCAGATTTTTTTTTTTTTTTACAGAGACACAACAAAAAATTCTTTATCATTATGGCCTGTATGCTGAAATTATTTCAAGTGTGATAGCGTCTAACTAAGGTTTTATTCGACTGAGCTGAAAAATTATATATGTGTTATAGGTAATCAAAGCACGAACCCTATTGATTTGAGTGAATCTAACAAGTACAGTTTTTTTACAGGAACACACACAACAAATCCCACAAAAGTTAATAATAATTTGGTTTCTGATGAATTAAAATTTAAATCGGGTGGTGAATTGATATAATTAGGAGAGGCATATTATTGTAACAATCGCAGGTCTAAGAACATGATTCCACAAGGATTTATTTAACAAAACAGTATTAAGTGCACTTTTTTTTTTTTTGACGGGGATTATTGCTAGTGCTCGGATACTTTTGCTGCCGACTGTACGATCCGACTTGTGATCTACGATAGCTGCGATTGTTACAACAGTATGCCTCCCTAGACTTATAAGTTTCAAATTTTAAAGGTAAATAATAATCTGGTGTGTCACTCCCACGACTTTCTCTTACCCTGAAATTTAATACTATAAATACAGGTTGAAGATTAAGAGGTAAGATAACGAGTACTGTTATATAAACCTATGTTAAATAATTGAAATTAGGCTTCGGAAGAGTTTTATATGATAATTAGTTCTGTGTGAGGGGGGGGCTACCGCCCCCTTCAACCCCCCGTTTCATTAATGCACCTACATGTATATAGAATTTAATTCGGTTACTAAAAAATAATTCTGTTTTAAAAAAATAATTTATTAAAATTATTATTTAAACAAATTATCCTTTATAATAATGCAGACGATTTCCATATTAGAGAAGTAGTATAACACTAAATATTAAAAAAAAAAAGTTGAATTTATTCTCAATATTACATTTATTTATTTATTTATTTATTTATTTATTTATTTTTATTTTATTTTATTTATTTATTTATTTATTTTTTGTTAAAAATGAAAAAAAAATCTATAACTTTATTTTAAACTAGCACGCTTTGCCCGCTTCGCTGGTCACTATAATAAAATGATTTCTTTTTAATTGAAACGTTTAAGTAAATATATTTCGATTGGCGACAATTTTCGCCACAGCTTTAGTATGGGATCTCCTCAGTGATATTAAATATTTTTTTTTAGCTTCTCGAATCTGTACAACAAAACTATTATTAAAACGAATATTCTCGAAAACAGTCCAATAGTAAAGCTTATTCTTCGACTGTTCTGGAAACAGTTCAAGCTGTTACTCATATAGCAAAATTCACTATTCGATGAATGTTCTGGTATACTCTGAAAAACAGTCATTTGCTCCACAGGAGTAAAGCAAATAACATCAAATACTCCGGAACATAAATCTTCGCAATCTCAAGAAAAATGTTCATTCGCTTATAGAGCTCAGTCCTTAAAGTGCAATCAATCAGAATAGGTCCCTGAATAACTCTGATTCGCAGTGAGTACATACTCTCTCGCATAAATCTACTCACTCCTATTTATAACTTTTTGCGATGATTTCATCGAGAATCACATCCCCGATGATTCCATCGAGTCTGAAAGCTCGAGATCTGTGCTCCCGTGTGTCGGAAATCTTCGAAACTTGAGGAATTCTAAAGTACCATTTTTCACCAAACTTGGTTGCCCTCTCACCAAATTTGGTCGCCCACTCACCAAGTATGTCGCCAAGGCTGACACAACTGAAAGTGAATGAATGAACTGCCCTTTTATTTTCACTTCGCCTGTAAAACTGCTTTCATTGCAACAGTGCTAATGATGCGGGGCAAATAACTAATCCCTAATAACAATATGCTATGAGCACTATTTCTGCAGCATTTTAGACAACTATTATTTTTATGGTTATATATATTTCCCATTAAACGTATTCTTACTCTTATTTTTATTTATTTATTTAAGTATTAATTTAAATTAAACAAATATTTCTGCCGGACAGCATACAGGTACAGTCACACACAGCAGCTCGTATATTTGTATTATAAATTAGTGTAGTGATTGGTATATAAAAAAATAAATAAATACTATGTAAACATTACCGTGCTACACAACCTTATTGAATCTCTCCCTTGGCGGCTTTTGAATTTTTGTCACCATATTAGTGATGATTTATTTTCTTTAATATAATTTCTTGTATAAAAGGGGGAATCGTATTTTGGTGATACTTTTATCGGATATCTTTTCGCTAATTTGTATGAATTCTTCATATTCTGTTTATATTTTTAACTGTTTTTAGGCTGAAAATAGTGCTTGAAATAAATTTTCTATTTTTAAAACTACATTTTATTCCCCTATAAAATTATCTATTCAGAGAAAAATAAATCATTTATGTGACTACTATTTCGGTTTAATTTCTTTAAATGGCTATTTCTAAATTAAACGTCTTGGCGAAAAACATTCGGTTTATTTCAACGCCAAAATTTAAAAATCGCCCAGTATGATCTATAAATAAAACTGATAAAATAAATTTATAGTTCATAGAGTATTGTAGTAAAGAAACGCTACGCAATCAAATGCGACGTCATGGGCAGTTTTTCTCTTCTTTTTAATAACAACTTGATTTTTTTTTCCTGACGAAAAAAAAAAAAAAAAAAAAAAAAAAAAAACCGAACTCGTAAAAATTTTTTGGCAACAATTAAATTAAGGATAAATTTTTAATGACTGTTTTTGCAGCTATTATGAAGTTAATATTTTCATATTTTAATTAATTAAAAGAAAACAAATAAAAAATTCGAAAATCGCGCTTTGAGGTGCACAAGGACCCCTCGGAGGGCACCTTCATGTCGAAACACGTGACTGTCCGAGCTACCGTCTTTGCGCTACGCTGTCCACACACACACAAACATTGCGTAGATTTTCTAATTTTTCTAATTTATTTTCCCCGTTTTAAGTAAACGTACTTTTTTTTTTTTTTTTTTTTCTGTCGAAAAAAAAATTGGCAACAATTAAATTAAGGATAAAATTAAAATGGCTAATTTATCAGAAGTTAGAAGGTTATTATTTTCACATTTTAATTAATTAAAAGAAAACTAATCAAAAATTCGAAAATCGGGCTTCAAGGTGCATCAGAAGAGGTCATTACGAACCTCCATGCAAATTTGTGTAGCTCAGCCATCAGCCGTTTTCCTAAAAAGCTCTGGAAATACATACACAATGACACACACACAAACATCTTATTTTATTATATGTATCTAGATAGATCATCGCAGATTGATGGTTCAACCATTCGTTTTAAAGGTATTGGCGAGCTCTTTTGAAAGATACCCATCATGAAAATTTACTCCCCTCGAGGGGGGGGGGAGGCGAGGCTCCTACATACGTACATTTTTTTTTTTTTTTTTCGTTCCAGTTGACTATCTCTATTACAAAAAATATATATTCGTTTCATTTGTTTTAGTGCAGTCTATAGATGGTAAACTCTACTTACCTGTAATTTCTTCCATAGACGTAATGTATTTGAATACTTTTGAGTGTCCCGGTACACGAACCATTTACTTCATCTCAACGAAAAGCTTATTGTAGCATCCCTATATGATACACATTTTGTATACCGAGTTTGGAATTTATGCTACTATTTGTTCTTGAGATATGCTGATAACAGACACACAGACCATTCTCTAAAAACATGATTTTCGTATTCAGGGGACCTCAGAACATGTAAATATAACAAAAACTCACGTTCGAAAATTTGACCCTAAAACAATACTTTCTCGACCCTATGGGTATTAGAAAGTGAAAAGAAAGAAATTGCGAAAATTTCGCACGGGTTTGCTAGTAACAAATAAGCAGCATCCATACATATAATTTTTAAAAAATAAGTTTACGGCAGCTAAGTGTTGAATTCATTATTTTCATTCTTGGTTCACTTTTCACTTTCACACGGACGTTCTTATATTTCCTTTTCCAGGCATAATTTTATAATATAATCTTTCAATCAAAGTCGTCACTGATGACGAGATAAAAAGGCATTTCTTCGTTTTCATTTGTTCTAATTTCCTCGTCTCGTGATGAAACACTGTCATTTGCTTCACTCTTCAAGGTTTATGTAGAAAATGAAGTTTATGTAATAACGATGCTGAATACGGTGTGGTGTAAGATCGCGTGAATGGAATGAATAGACTCACAGTGAAGTTCAGCAAAGTCGTAGCTAAAAGGGATGGGAAATATTTAACAAATTTTTTGAAATTTTTACTTTCCGAACATATATATGTAAGGAAAGTATTGTAATTATATCGTAAATCTGACTTTTCAGATTCTGGTGTTTCTATACATTTTGAGATCCCCTAGGAAAGTATTGTAATTATATCGTAAATCTGACTTTTCAGATTCTGGTGTTTCTATACATTTTGAGATCCCCTGAGTTCATTTTTAATATGATGTGTTATGTGTTGTGTATGTGTGTTTATGTATGTGACTGAACACGATCCGCGATTGTAATGAAATGCTCGCCCTCTGGTGGGCTAAGGTGAAATTAAAATTAACATGAATAGCTTTCGACTTTCGTCGAGACGCCATTGCTTGCCGATGTTTAGTTTCACATACATTTATTGAATAAAAATGAATAAATCCGGTAAAACAGATAACACCTACTGTTGTGCGCCACAGTGTAACTCCAAAAAATCAAGAAATCCAGAATTAAGCTTCCATTTATTTCCAAAGGACAAATTTAAAATTTCAGTTGCTTCGACTAATGGAAATAAAGAAGTAATCAGATGATTTGAAACTAATATTTGTTCAGCTTCAGTTAAACATCTACTTCCGATCGAACTTTGAATAAACTGAAATATTTTTACTTTCTTCTATATTCAATAGAAACTAGTATGTTGTGGCCACCACAAGACTTTCTTCTATATTTACCTATACATATTCATTCAGTAACAATATTTAAAAAAAAAAAAAAAAAAAAAGTACGATTTTTTTTTTCTAAGTTTTTTTTTTTTTTTTTTTTTTTTTTGTTAAAAGTGAATGTAGGAACTTAACTACAAATAATTAATTTTCGACGGACCATCTTCGTTGTTTTAATATTTTTAATTTGTACGATCACATACATCAAGTATTTACACTATATACAACGAAGAAATAATAGGTAGCACATAAAATAATAATTGTGGGCGTCAATAAATTTAAAGTTCTTTGCCCACGTCCATTGTACTTGGCTTCTCATAGCCTTCTGCCCGGTGATCCGCGACGGGGTGGCGCGCATGCGTCAACATCCCGCCCGGCCTTGCTATGTTGTCATGCAAGAACTTACAATATTTTTTTTTTGCAAATCTTTAAATTTACAATTTCACATAACATAAATAGATAAAATAATAACAAATAAATGAATGTAACATAATATCAATATTTCGCACAACACATAGAATTAGAAAAAAGATTAACTGATTATAATAAACAGAAATTTTCATAATTAACTAACAAATTTAGAGTAATATATATAATACAGTAAATTAATATAATAAATGTTCATATTCATTTTTACTCCTCGATAGGCAGCACACACAATCTGGAGATGGATCTTTTGTAAATCCCTTTGGTAGTTTTTATATCTACCAATCTAACTTTATTATCCTGACCAGGATATAGCTTTATTACACGCCCTAAAAACCACTTGCATGGTGGAAGATTTTCTTCCCTGACTAAAACCATGTCTCCGATTTTTAAATTTTCTTTATCAATTATCCATTTTCTGCGCTGTTGTAAGTTATTCAAGTAAGAAAGACTCCATCTTTTCCAGATTGCCTGAACTGACTTCGTAATATTTTGCCAAGCACTTAGGCGATTTTTTTCAATATTGGTTAAAGAGGGTTCAACAACAGCCGTTATTGGCCTTCCAATAAGAAAATGGGCTGGAGTTAAAACCTCTAAATCTTCAATACTTGAAGTTAGCGGAGTCAGTGGTCTCGAGTTCAAGATCGCTTCCACTTGAGTAACAAGTGTAAGCATTTCTTCAAATGTAAATTTTGAATTACCCGCTATGCGTTTAAAATGGTATTTAAACGCTTTGATATTTGCTTCCCATAGACCACCCCAATTTGGACTCCTTGGAGGAATAAAAACCCATTCTATTTTTTCCTCTGCAAAAAAATTGAATAAGGATTCTTCCTTATCTCTTACCAGTTTATACAAGGCATTTAGTTCCCTGTTGGCGCCTACCATATTGGTCCCATTATCCGAAAATATTTTATGACACTTGCCCCTTCTCGAAATAAATCTTTTTAACGCAGCTATCAGAGCTTGTGAAGTTAAATCACTAATAAGTTCAAGATGTATAGCCTTTGTTACTAGACAAATGAAAATACAAACATAAATTTTGATTTCTGGACCTTTCCTTCCATATTTATTTTTGATTAAAAAGGGTCCAGACAAATCTACCCCAGTTGAATTAAATGTTTTATCTGGCGTTATTCTTTGTTTTGGCAAGTTTCCCATTTTTTGTACACATACTTTCGGATTTGCTTTAAAACAGACTAAACATCTGTGCACAATTTTTTTACAAAGATTTCTCCCATGAATGGGCCAATATTTTTGCCTAACCTGAAACAGAAGATGTTGGGGACCAATATGAAAATATTTTTCATGATAATATTTTACAATTAATTCCGTTAATTTATTTTTTGAAGGAAGTACATAAGGATGCTTAATCGAATAAGATAACTGCGAATTTTGCAGTCTCCCCCCTACCCTTATTAAACCATTGTCATCCAAAAATGGGGATAAATTAAAAATTTTACTCTTATGCGATACATTACCGCCACTTTTCAAGGCAGCTATTTCAGTAGGAAATTCCTCCTCCTGCAGCTGTTTCAGTAGGAAGTCTTCTGCCTTTGTCAGCTCTTCAGGCATCAGCGGTCCTTTCTTCTTTTCTAAAGGATTTCTTAGATTGTGAAGAAACCTGAAAAGAAAACTACATATACGTAATATTTTTAAAAATCTATTACTACAATTTATCAGATAGTTCAAAATAGTAAAGTCCTTTTTCAAATTTAGAGTCACTGCATTTTCAGATTTTAATTCAGGAGTGTAGTCTTCCTCATTTAGTTCTGAAAAGTCGATAAAAGATTGTTTGTTTTTCGGAAATTCAGGATCTTTCAGAAATTCAGCACCTGTCCACCATGTGGCGCTGGTTGTTAGGCTTTCAGCAGTCATCCCTCGAGACAACAGGTCAGCAGGATTTTCTTTACTTGCACAATGGAACCAAGAGTTAGGGTTTATCAGGCTGGCAATTTCTTGAACACGGTTGGCGACAAACTGCTTCCATCGGGTTTTAGTACCCTTTATCCAGAAAAGCACTATCTGCGAATCAGTCCAGTGATATTCAACAGAAGGTCTTTTAAGGTTTACAGTATTTTTCACTTTGGTGATCAGACGAGCTGCGACCAGGGCACCCAATAATTCAAGGCGAGGTAGTGTAACACCGCTGAGGGGAGCTACACGGCTCTTGGAAGTCAAAAGTTTTACTGAAATACCATTTTTTGATTTTGTTCGTACATAAATGGCAGCGCCATATGCTTTTTTGCTAGCATCGCAAAAACTATGTAATTCAACTACATCTTCTGGGGAAGTGGCATCAAGGATGAATCTAGGGACTTCAAGCTCTTTTAACAAGGGTAATTCCGAACACCATTTCATCCACTCTTTTCCGATATTTGGTGATAATGATTCATCCCATTTGGTTTTAGTTGTCCAGATATCTTGAATGATAATTTTTGCCCTGACAGTGAATGGAGAAATTAACCCTAAGGGGTCGAAAATTCTCCCTACGGCTTGAAGAATGGTACGTTTTGTAATTTTATTTATGGATATAAAGTTCAACAAACTCTTGATATCTACAATCAAATTATCTTTATTAATATCCCAAGATAGTCCCAAGATCTTTGTCTGATTTATACCTAAGCTGATGGTAGATTCTACAGGGTATGTATCAAATTTTTCGCTTTTCCACTGCTCTGTTAATTCGGTATCGTTACTTATCCATTTTCTAAGGGACATTCCTGCGGCTTCCATAATATATTTTGCACTTCGTGATAATTCAAGTGCTTCGTTAAAATCATTACCTCCAGAAATTAAGTCGTCTACGTAAAAACATTTATCTAAAAGTCGAACAGTAGCGGGAAATTCTTCTCTATACTTCTCAATGTGATGTCTAATAGTAGCAGCGAGTAAGAATGGACTTGAACACACCCCAAAATTAACTCGATTGAAACGATAAATCTGTAATTTGGGTTTTTTATGTGCATGCGGTTCTTCATCACTCCAGAAAAAACGAACAGCGTCTTTATGTTCATCAGCGAGACAGATTTGTAGAAAGGCTTGTTTAATATCAGAACAAAATGCTATTTTGTTTAATCTAAAATTAATTAAAACATCCAAAAGATTCGGATTTAAATTTATCCCCTGCCATAGGCAATCATTCAGTGACAGCTGATTATTTTGATGACTCCCTGCATCAAATACGATTCTTGTTTTGGATGTTAAGCGACCCTCCTTTCTTACTGCCTGATGTGGCAAATAATAAATAGGTTTGTTTAAATTATTTTCTGCTGTACTGGGTTCAACTATTTCTATTATTTTTTGATTTACGTAATCACGAATAATCTCTCTATACTGTTCATATAATTCTCTTTCATATTTAAAACGTCTCCATAAACTTAAAAATCGTTGTTTCGCTAACGTGTAATTATCGGAAAGTTCATTATAGGGTCTTCTAAAGGGCAAGTGTACAACGTAGCGTTTGTTTTTAAACTGAATCGTTTCATTAAAAATTTCTATAGCTTTATCACTTTCTTTTTGAATTGGATCGTCTCTTATTCCAATGCTTTCTAGATCGAAAAAGAGTTTAAGAGTGCTACTAAGGGAATCGTCTGACAAAACGAAACACTGTTTCGAATTATTCAGTTCTGTTTCTTCAACCTTTCCACACGCTAGCCATCCAAATTCGGTTTCCTTAAAAAACAAATCGTCATTTATTTCATAAGTATTATCCTTTAAAACTTTGAATAATATATCTGCACTGATTAACGCTTCTATTTCATTCGGTTCAAAAAATGTCTCGTCACTCAATTTCAAAAATTCTGGAATTTTTATGTCTGAAATGTTTAATTTATTGCATGGTGTAAGCCCAGTTATTTTATCTACAATCAAAAATTCTACTGGTTCACTAAAAGAACAATCTTCATTTGAAATAAAGGTATCTAATTTCCACTTAATATTTTAGGTCAATCCATTCAAACCTGAAACTGGAGTTTTTGTTTTTTCTCTTTTAATTCCTAAACATTCACTCATCTTTTCAGTTAATACGCACACATTTGAAGCGGAATCCAGAACGCATCTTATTTTTATTCTTTTTTTGTTTTCGCATTGAACATAAATATAAGCTGTGGAAAACAGAATACTTTTTCTATTTTCTTTTAAATATCTGCTATTATTACTCAAAACGGAAGCATTTAATTGCGCAACCCTTTTGTCTATTATATCTGGTAATTTGGATGAATTTATTTCATCTGAGTCTGGAACCGGGGTTTTGGCGCCAGAAGAAAAACATATTAATCTGTTGAGCTTCATTCCGCAGGTGCATTTGAATTTTGATAAGCAATCATTTTTCTTATGGTTTTGCCTAAAACAAACCTCACAAAGCTTGTGAAGGCGTATTATACTTAATCTTTCGTTAATGTTTAATTTCAAAAATGCATCACATTTATAAATAGGGTGATAAGTATTTTTACAAACAACACAATTTTTGTTTTTATTTTCATGCATTAAAAGAGTTTTAGATTTGTTAATAGCCGGAAAGTTTTTGTTAGTATTTTTATTTCCGCTAGTCATATTCGTTCTATTAATAGATAATAAAACTGATTCTCGTTGTTCCAAAAATTTGATAAATTCTTCAAAGGTGGGAACATTTTTGGATTTATGGGACAACTCAAAATTCTTTCTAGATTCTCTGTCTAACTTTGCTACGAGAATATTTATAATGAAAACATCTGATAATTTATTCTGTAAATATTTCAGAACTTTCAAGGCACGCAGATTTTTCTGAATACAATCAATCATGTTTCTTATCTCTTTGGGATTTTCAGTTTGAATTTTCTCAAAATTCAGAATATTTTGTACATGAATATAAACAATTAATCGCTCGTTATCATAGCGATTTTCTAATGCATTATATAATGATTCAAATGTATCAAAATTACTAACTAGATTTTTAGCGTCATATTTGAGACAAGATCTAAGATAATATAATTTCTGCGACTGATTAATATGAACATTATTGGTTATTAAATCATCAAATTGTTCTTTAAAAGAACTGAATTCCTCATATTTTCCTGAAAATTCAGGTAATACTAAAGGAGGAATTTGAGTTTTAATTTCAAAGGTATCTTGAGATGCATTTTCAGTCGCATTTCTTTTTTTATGAGAATCAAATTTCTTATAAGAATTAATAAGAGTATTAATTCTTACCTCTAATTTTTCCAGACGTTCTTCACATGAGTCAAGGTCGTCATCTATGGTTGCTTGTTCAGCATCTTTCAAGTCTTGAATTTCGTAGTATTTTTGTCGTAATTCATCGATTTTTGTTTGTAGCAGTTCTATGTTCTTTAATTTCACTTTTAATTCCACTATATCTATATCGTAATTTTCGGCATTCGTGCCTTCTACATAGTTTTCAATTCTAGTTATCTTCCCTTTCAAGGAAGATTTCAATTTATTATTTTTATCCATAAGTCATTGATTACAAGCTCCTTTCTCGACGGAGCCACTTTTTGTAGGAACTTAACTACAAATAATTAATTTTCGACGGACCATCTTCGTTGTTTTAATATTTTTAATTTGTACGATCACATACATCAAGTATTTACACTATATACAACGAAGAAATAATAGGTAGCACATAAAATAATAATTGTGGGCGTCAATAAATTTAAAGTTCTTTGCCCACGTCCATTGTACTTGGCTTCTCATAGCCTTCTGCCCGGTGATCCGCGACGGGGTGGCGCGCATGCGTCAACAGTGAAAAAAATCGATAACTTTGTTTTAAATTATCACAGATTTATAGTTCAACTATTCTTTTTAAAGGTATTGACGAGACCTTTCGAAAGATACCCATCTTGAAAATTTATCCCCCCAGGGGGTGAAGCGATGCCCCCCCATGCAGAAAATTTTTTTCCTAGTTACATACTACTATTATCAATAATTCATATTAATTTTACAATCACAAGTTTAAAACAACTCTAATTATGCACATTTATACGAATTTTTGTCCTATGCTGCCATGTTAAAAATTTAGATAAAATGCTATCACAGCGCCACCTGTTGAGCTATTGATCCCCAAACATAATCAGCACCAGTTTATGTCGGGGACCAACTAAATACCAAGTTTGGTTAAATTTCGTTAAAAAAAAAAAAAAAAAAAATTGCGATATTTTTCTGTTTTTTTTTTGTTAAAAGTAAAAAAAATCGATAACTTTGGTTTAAATTATCACAGATTTATCGTTCAACCATTCGTTTTAAAGGTATTGACGAGATCTTTCGAAAGATACCCATCTTGAAATTTTGCCCCCCGGGTGGGAACTTCCCCCCCCGGTGGGGGGGCAACCGATGCCCCCACATGCACAAAAATTTTTTCCTAGTTAACTACTACTATTATCAACCTGATCTTTCGAAAGATACCCAATGTGAAAATTTCCCCCCTAGGGGGGGAGGGGGGAAGCGATGCCCCCCCATGCAGAAAATTTTTTTCCTAGTTACATACTACTATTATCAATAAT
The DNA here is from genome assembly GCA_963930645.1 of Salticus scenicus. Lineage (NCBI taxonomy): Eukaryota > Metazoa > Arthropoda > Arachnida > Araneae > Salticidae > Salticus > Salticus scenicus. The sequence goes on from OZ005648.1 coordinate 32,288,832, forward strand.
TCATATTAATTTTACAATCACAAGTTTAAAACAACTCTAATTATGCACATTTATACGAATTTTTGTCCTATGCTGCCATGTTAAAAATTTAGATAAAATGCTATCACAGCGCCACCTGTTGAGCTATTGATCCCCAAACATAATCAGCACCAGTTTATGTCGGGGACCAACTAAATACCAAGTTTGGTTAAATTTCGTCAAAAAAAAAAAAAAAAAAAAAAAAAAAAAAATTGCGATATTTTTCTGTTTTTTTTTGTTAAAAGTAAAAAAAATCGATAACTTTGGTTTAAATTATCACAGATTTATCGTTCAACCATTCGTTTTAAAGGTATTGACGAGATCTTTCGAAAGATACCCATCTTGAAATTTTGCCCCCCCGGGTGGGAACTTCCCCCCCCCGGTGGGGGGGGGCAACCGATGCCCCCACATGCACAAAAATTTTTTCCAAGTTAACTATTACTATTATCAACGAGACCTTTCGAAAGATACCCATCTTGAAAATTTACTTCCCCGGGGGGGGGATTTTCCCCCCCCCAGGGGGGGAACCGATGCCCCCCCATGCACAAAATTTTTTTCCTAGCTAACTACTACTATTATCAATAATTCATATTAAGTTTTCAATCACAAGTGTAAAATAACTCTCTTTATGCCTGTTGACGCATGCGCGCGACCCCGTCGCGGATCACCGGCAGAAGGCTATGAGAAGCCAAGTACAATGGACGTGGGCAAAGAACTTTAAATTTATTGACGCCCACAATTATTATTTTATGTGCTACCTATTATTTCTTCGTTGTATATAGTGTAAATACTTGATGTATGTGATCGTACAAATTAAAAATATTAAAACAACGAAGATGGTCCGTCGAAAATTAGTTATTTGTAGTTAAGTTCCTACAAAAAGTGGCTCCGTCGAGAAAGGAGCTTGTAATAAGCGACTTATGGATAAAAATAATAAATTGAAATCTTCCTTGAAAGGGAAGATAACTAGAATTGAAAACTATGTAGAAGGCACGAATGCCGAAAATTACGATATAGATATAGTGGAATTAAAAGTGAAATTAAAGAACATAGAACTGCTACAAACAAAAATCGATGAATTACGACAAAAATACTACGAAATTCAAGACTTGAAAGATGCTGAACAAGCAACCATAGATGACGACCTTGACTCATGTGAAGAACGTCTGGAAAAATTAGAGGTAAGAATTGATACTCTTATTAATTCTTATAAGAAATTTGATTCTCATAAAAAAATAAATGCGACTGAAAATGCATCTCAAGATGGCTTTGAAATTAAAACTCAAATTCCTCCTTTAGTATTACCTGAATTTTCAGGAAAATATGAGGAATTCAGTTCTTTTAAAGAACAATTTGATGATTTAATAACCAATAATGTTCATATTAATCAGTCGCAGAAATTATATTATCTTAGATCTTGTCTCAAATATGACGCTAAAAATCTAGTTAGTAATTTTGATACATTTGAATCATTATATAATGCATTAGAAAATCGCTATGATAACGAGCGATTAATTGTTGATATTCATGTACAAAATATTCTGAATTTTGAGAAAATTCAAACTGAAAATCCCAAAGAGATAAGAAACATGATTGATTGTATTCAGAAAAATCTGCGTGCCTTGAAAGTTCTGAAATATGAGCAAAATAAATTATCAGATGTTTTCATTGTAAATATTCTCGTAGCAAAGTTAGACAGAGAATCTAGAAAGAATTTTGAGTTATCCCATAAATCAAAAAATGTTCCCACCTTTGAAGAATTTATCAAATTTTTGGAACAACGAGAATCAGTTTTATTATCTATTAATAGAACGAATATGACTAGCGGAAATAAAAATACTAACAAAAACTTTCCGGCTATTAACAAATCTAAAACTCTTTTAATGCATGAAAATAAAAACAAAAATTGTGTTGTTTGTAAAAATACTTATCACCCTATTTATAAATGTGATGCATTTTTGAAATTAAACATTAACGAAAGATTAAGTATAATACGCCTTCACAAGCTTTGTGAGGTTTGTTTTAGGCAAAACCATAAGAAAAATGATTGCTTATCGAAATTCAAATGCACCTGCGGAATGAAGCACAACAGATTAATATGTTTTTCTTCTGGCGCCAAAACCCCGGTTCCAGACGCAGATGGAATAAATTCATCCAACTTACCAGATATAATAGACAAAAGGGTTGCGCAATTAAATGCTTCCGTTTTGAGTAATAATAGCAGATATTTAAAAGAAAATAGAAAAAGTATTCTGTTTTCGACAGCTTATATTTATGTTCAATGCGAAAACAAAAAAAGAATAAAAATAAGATGCGTTTTGGATTCCGCTTCAAATGTGTGCGTTTTAACTGAAAAGATGAGTGAATGTTTAGGAATTAAAAGAGAAAAAATAAAAACTCCAGTTTCAGGTTTGAATGGATTGACCCAAAATATTAAGTGGAAATTAGATACCTTTATTTCAAATGAAGATTGTTCCTTTAGTGAACCAGTAGAATTTTTGATTGTAGATAAAATAACTGGGCTTACACCATGCAATAAATTAAACATTTCAGACATAAAAATTCCAGAATTTTTGAAATTGAGTGACGAGACATTTTTTGAACCGAATGAAATAGAAGCGTTAATCAGTGCAGATATATTATTCAAAGTTTTAAAGGATAATACTTATAAAATAAATGACGATTTGTTTTTTAAGGAAACCGAATTTGGATGGCTAGCGTGTGGAAAGGTTGAAGAAACAGAACTGAATAATTCGAAACAGTGTTTCGTTTTGTCAGACGATTCCCTTAGTAGCACTCTTAAACTCTTTTTCGATCTAGAAAGCATTGGAATAAGAGACGATCCAATTCAAAAAGAAAGTGATAAAGCTATAGAAATTTTTAATGAAACGATTCAGTTTAAAAACAAACGCTACGTTGTACACTTGCCCTTTAGAAGACCCTATAATGAACTTTCCGATAATTACACGTTAGCGAAACAACGATTTTTAAGTTTATGGAGACGTTTTAAATATGATAGAGAATTATATGAACAGTATAGAGAGATTATTCGTGATTACGTAAATCAAAAAATAATAGAAATAGTTGAACCCAGTACAGCAGAAAACAATTTAAACAAACCTATTTATTATTTGCCTCATCAGGCAGTAAGAAAGGAAGGTCGCTTAACATCCAAAACAAGAATCGTATTTGATGCAGGGAGTCATCAAAATAATCAGCTGTCACTGAATGATTGCCTATGGCAGGGGATAAATTTAAATCCGAATCTTTTGGATGTTTTAATTAATTTTAGATTAAACAAAATAGCATTTTGTTCTGATATTAAACAAGCCTTTCTACAAATCTGTCTCGCTGATGAACATAAAGACGCTGTTCGTTTTTTCTGGAGTGATGAAGAACCGCATGCACATAAAAAACCCAAATTACAGATTTATCGTTTCAATCGAGTTAATTTTGGGGTGTGTTCAAGTCCATTCTTACTCGCTGCTACTATTAGACATCACATTGAGAAGTATAGAGAAGAATTTCCCGCTACTGTTCGACTTTTAGATAAATGTTTTTACGTAGACGACTTAATTTCTGGAGGTAATGATTTTAACGAAGCACTTGAATTATCACGAAGTGCAAAATATATTATGGAAGCCGCAGGAATGTCCCTTAGAAAATGGATAAGTAACGATACCGAATTAACAGAGCAGTGGAAAAGCGAAAAATTTGATACATACCCTGTAGAATCTACCATCAGCTTAGGTATAAATCAGACAAAGATCTTGGGACTATCTTGGGATATTAATAAAGATAATTTGATTGTAGATATCAAGAGTTTGTTGAACTTTATATCCATAAATAAAATTACAAAACGTACCATTCTTCAAGCCGTAGGGAGAATTTTCGACCCCTTAGGGTTAATTTCTCCATTCACTGTCAGGGCAAAAATTATCATTCAAGATATCTGGACAACTAAAACCAAATGGGATGAATCATTATCACCAAATATCGGAAAAGAGTGGATGAAATGGTGTTCGGAATTACCCTTGTTAAAAGAGCTTGAAGTCCCTAGATTCATCCTTGATGCCACTTCCCCAGAAGATGTAGTTGAATTACATAGTTTTTGCGATGCTAGCAAAAAAGCATATGGCGCTGCCATTTATGTACGAACAAAATCAAAAAATGGTATTTCAGTAAAACTTTTGACTTCCAAGAGCCGTGTAGCTCCCCTCAGCGGTGTTACACTACCTCGCCTTGAATTATTGGGTGCCCTGGTCGCAGCTCGTCTGATCACCAAAGTGAAAAATACTGTAAACCTTAAAAGACCTTCTGTTGAATATCACTGGACTGATTCGCAGATAGTGCTTTTCTGGATAAAGGGTACTAAAACCCGATGGAAGCAGTTTGTCGCCAACCGTGTTCAAGAAATTGCCAGCCTGACAAACCCTAACTCTTTGTTCCATTGTGCTAGTAAAGAAAATCCTGCTGACCTGTTGTCCCGAGGGATGACTGCTGAAAGCCTAACAACCAGCGCCACATGGTGGACAGGTGCTGAATTTCTGAAAGATCCTGAATTTCCGAAAAACAAACAATCTTTTATTGACTTTTCAGAACTAAATGAGGAAGACTACACTCCTGAATTAAAATCTGAAAATGCAGTGACTCTAAATTTGAAAAAGGACTTTACTATTTTGAACTATCTGATTAATCGTAGTAATAAATTTTTAAAAATATTACGTATATGTAGTTTTCTTTTCAGGTTTCTTCACAATCTAAGAAATCCTTTAGAAAAGAAGAAAGGACCGCTGATGCCTGAAGAGCTGACAAAGGCAGAAGACTTCCTACTGAAACAGCTGCAGGAGGAGGAATTTCCTAATGAAATATCTGCCTTGAAAAGTGGCGGTAATGTATCGCATAAAAGTAAAATTTTTAATTTATCCCCATTTTTGGATGACAATGGTTTAATAAGGGTAGGGGGGAGACTGCAAAATTCGCAGTTATCTTATTCGATTAAGCATCCTTATGTACTTCCTTCAAAAAATAAATTAACGGAATTAATTGTAAAATATTATCATGAAAAATATTTTCATATTGGTCCCCAACATCTTCTGTTTCAGGTTAGGCAAAAATATTGGCCCATTCATGGGAGAAATCTTTGTAAAAAAATTGTGCACAGACGTTTAGTCTGTTTTAAAGCAAATCCGAAAGTATGTGAACAAAAAATGGGAAACTTGCCAAAACAAAGAATAACGCCAGATAAAACATTTAATTCAACTGGGGTAGATTTGTCTGGACCCTTTTTAATCAAAAATAAATATGGAAGGAAAGGTCCAGAAATCAAAATTTATGTTTGTATTTTCATTTGTCTAGTAACAAAGGCTATACATCTTGAACTTATTAGTGATTTAACTTCACAAGCTCTGATAGCTGCGTTAAAAAGATTTATTTCGAGAAGGGGCAAGTGTCATAAAATATTTTCGGATAATGGGACCAATATGGTAGGCGCCAACAGGGAACTAAATGCCTTGTATAAACTGGTAAGAGATAAGGAAGAATCCTTATTCAAATTTTTTGCAGAGGAAAAAATAGAATGGGTTTTTATTCCTCCAAGGAGTCCAAATTGGGGTGGTCTATGGGAAGCAAATATCAAAGCGTTTAAATACCATTTTAAACGCATAGCGGGTAATTCAAAATTTACATTTGAAGAAATGCTTACACTTGTTACTCAAGTGGAAGCGATCTTGAACTCGAGACCACTGACTCCGCTAACTTCAAGTATTGAAGATTTAGAGGTTTTAACTCCAGCCCATTTTCTTATTGGAAGGCCAATAACGGCTGTTGTTGAACCCTCTTTGATCAATATTGAGAAAAATCGCCTAAGTGCTTGGCAAAATATTACGAAGTCAGTTCAGGCAATCTGGAAAAGATGGAGTCTTTCTTACTTAAATAACTTACAACAGCGCAGAAAATGGATAATTGATAAAGAAAATTTAAAAATCGGAGACATGGTTTTAGTCAGGGAAGAAAATCTTCCACCATGCAAGTGGGTTTTAGGGCGTGTAATAAAGCTATATCCTGGTCAGGATAATAAAGTTAGATTGGTAGATATAAAAACTACCAAAGGGATTTACAAAAGATCCATCTCCAGATTGTGTGTGCTGCCTATCGAGGAGTAAAAATGAATATGAACATTTATTATATTAATTTACTGTATTATATATATTACTCTAAATTTGTTAGTTAATTATGAAAATTTCTGTTTATTATAATCAGTTAATCTTTTTTCTAATTCTATGTGTTGTGCGAAATATTGATATTATGTTACATTCATTTATTTGTTATTATTTTATCTATTCATGTTATGTGAAATTGTAAATTTGAAGTTTTGCAAAAAAAAAAATATTGTAAGTTCTTGCATGACAACATAGCAAGGCCGGGCGGGATGTTGACGCATGCGCGCCACCCCGTCGCGGATCACCGGCAGAAGGCTATGAGAAGCCAAGTACAATGGACGTGGGCAAAAAACTTTAAATTTATTGACGCCCACAATTATTATTTTATGTGCTACCTATTATTTCTTCGTTGTATATAGTGTAAATACTTGATGTATGTGATCGTACAAATTAAAAATATTAAAACAACGAAGATGGTCCGTCGAAAATTAGTTATTTGTAGTTAAGTTCCTACAATGCCCATTTATACGGAATTTTGTCCTATGCTGCCATGTTAAAAATTTGCATAAAATGCGATCACAACGCCACCTATTGAGCGAGTGATCCCAAAATCTAATCAGCACCAGTTTATGTCAGGGTGCAACTAAATACCAAGTTTGGTTAAATTTCATTCATTGGTTCGTGAGATACAGCGTCCACAAAAAAATGATACAGACAGACAGACAGACATTTTCTAAAAACTATTAATTCGTGTTCTCCATATCCCAAAACATGTAAATCCATCAAAAAGTGGACTTCGAAAATTTTCGCGAATCCAATACTTTCTCTATATTACATATAGAAGAAAGTAAAAAGGACACGGATTCGTAAAAATTTTCGACCTCGGGTTTTTGATAGATTTACACGTTTTGAGAGCTGTAGAACACGATTTGACAATTTTTAGAAAATGTCTGTCTGTCTGTCAGTCTGTGTATGTGTGTGTGACAAAATTTTGTGGCAACTGTATCTCAGGAACTACTGCACAGAATTTCATACAAATTGGTATGTTGTTGCACCTTGACATAAATTAGTGCCTATCAACTTTTGGTAAAAATTGTCTTACAGGTTGCGTTGCCATCCATCCCGCTTTTTCTAAATTTTTAACAT
>OZ005648.1:32296356-32459356 GCA_963930645.1 Salticus scenicus
GGTGATATAGGACAAAATTTTGTATATGTTTGCATAAAGAGAATTATTTTTTAGTAATCATAATGAAATTTACGAGAATTATTTATAATAGAGATAGTCAACTGGGAAAAAAAATTTGTATGTGTAGGAGCCTCGTCAACCCCCCTCGAGGGGGGACGTCCTGCCCTCGAGGGCAGTAAATTTTCAAGATGGGTATCTTTCGAAAGGTCTCGTCAATACCTTTAAAACGAATGGTTGAACTATAAATATGTGATAATTTAAAACAAAGTTATCGATTTTTTAAACTTTTTACCAAAAAAAAAAAAAAAAAAAAAGTTTTTTTTTTTTTTTTTTTTTTTTTTTTTAACGAAATTTAACCAAACTTGGTATTTAGTTGGCCCCTGACATAAATTGGTGCTGATTAGATTTGGGGATCAATCGCTCAGCAGGTGGCCCTGTGATCGTATTTTTTCTAAATTTTTAACATGGCAGTATAGGACAAAATTTCGTATAAATGTACATAATGAGAATTATTCTTAACCTGTGATCGTAAAATTAATGTGAATTATTGATAATAGTCGTAGTTAATTAGGAAAAAAAATTTTGTGCATGTGGACCCCCCCCCCGGGGGGGGGGGATTTTCAAGATGGGTATCTTTCGAGAGGTCTCGTCAATGCCTTTAAAACGAATGGTTGAACTATAAATATGTGATGATTTAAAACAAAGTTATCGTTTTTTTTTTTTTTTTTTTTACTTTTAACGAAAAAAATTGGAAGAAAAATCGATTTTCTTTTCCTTTTCTTTTTAATATTGCTACTGAGTGAATTTGTATAGGAAAATATAGAAGAAAGTCTTGTGGTGGCCACAACATACTAGTTTCCAAAGTAATCGGTTTTCCATGATGTAATGTCGGAGAAATTATAGCACGAATATTAAGTAGTAGCACAAATAGAACAATAATAAATACACGTGGCTATTATATTTACTAACAACAAAAGCTGAAAAAGCGCCATCTATCGATCATTACAAACACGGATGGAGCCTAAATGCTTTGTTAGAATGAGCTGAAATTTGCTACGTATGTTATAGGTCATCATAGCACGAACCCTATTGATTTTGGTGAATCTGGGACATACACTTTTTTCTACAGTGACACAAAGAAAAATTCTTTATTATTACGGCCTATGGGTCCAAATTTTTTAAAGTGCGATAGCGTCTAAATGCCTTATTCGCCTGAGCTGTAAATTTATACGTATATTATAAGTCACCGGCGCACAAATTGTATAAATTTTGGTGAATCTAGCTTTTGTAGTTTTTTTTTTTTTTTTACAGGGACACAAAGAAAAATTATTTACTTAAACAAACCCGTGCGAAATTTTTGCACTTTATTTCTTTTCTCTTATTTACCTTTAAAATTTGAAACTTATAAATATTATGCCAATTTCACCACCTAATTAAAAATTTAATTTACCAGAAGCCAAATTATTATTAGATCCAAATAAATATTGTGCAATAGTGAAACCAGAATTATTCAACGAAAAGTTTCAAAATAAAATCCATGGTTGACGACTCAGTTTTCATACTTCCGCAGGCAGTATGGTTTTAGTAAAGGACCCCCGTGACGCCTTTTAAATTTTAATCGCCAAGAATGCAATAACATTTTATTTATTTTGGCGTAATTTTTTGTAAAAAAAAAAAAAAATAATAATAATAATAATAATCCTATTTTCATTATACTTTTTACGATTGCATTTTTTAGTCAATTTATGATAATAATTCATATTATCATAATTCATGCTTATATCTTTAAAATATTGCTAGGTTTAAAATGACGCGTGCAAAGATTCTGAAGAAATAACTTTTAAAAATACATTTCCCATAAAACAATGTCGTCATGTTTTCTTAGATCATTGAGCTGAGTCCGCGTGCTTAAATATTGTTCATTTTTAAATATTATTTTTTATCCTCGCGTATTTTATTAATTTCACCACTATCGTATCGTTTCAACAAAAATTAATTGAAATTGGTCCACTTTAGAGAAATATTATATAGATTCTTGTCTATGGGTCCAATTATTTTAAAGTGAGTTAGGGTCTAAATGCTTCATTCGATTGAGCTGAAAATTTATACACATAATATAGAACATCGTCGTACGAACTATATAGATTTTGACGAATCTAGCACTTACAGTTTTTTTTTACAGGGACACATATTCTTTATTATTATGGCTTAAGGGCCAAAAAAGTGTGATAATGTCTAAACGCCTTATTCAGTTGAGCTGAAAATTTATACACATGCTATAGATCATCGTCGCACGAATTGTATTGATTTTCGTGAATCTAGCCCTTATAGATTTTTACAGGGACACAACAAAAAATTCTTTATCATTAAGGCCTACGGGCTGAAATCATTTGAAGTGCGATAGCATCTAAATGCTTTATTCGTTTGAGCTGATAATTTATATATGTGTTATAGGTAACCTTTGCATAAACTGTGTAGCTTTTGGTGAAATGACTGAGAAGCTTTTGAAGATACGGACTTACAGTCCCACTTCTCTTTTTCAATTTTCACCAAAATTTGGAAAATTCATCTGTACACCAGACCTGTCTCAATTCTGAAGTTTTGTAGTTCAGTCTTTATTAGTTTCAGAGATATGATAGCCAGAAGATTCCATACATGCATACATAAACACATACACACACACTGACCATTTGCCAAAAATCACTTTTTTGGACTCAGGGCACCTTAAAACATGTAAATCAGGTGAAATCTCGATATGGAATTTTTGAACAGAATACAATACTTCTATTACCTACGGTACTAGGGTAATGGACGTACAAAGAAATAAAAGGAAGAAAATTCAATCCATACGAAAAAAAATCAGTTTGTATTACTTTAGATTGAACATTATTTTGTACTAACGTTAAAACCCGCCATGAAAAAATTTTCCGACTTAAGGTCTTGAATTCAAGAGACGATTTTCAAAAGGCAGAATTCGGAGGATGTCATTGTGAGAATAAGGAAAAGAGATAATTTGGTGTGACACTCAATCTACTTTATCTTACCATATGTTTCTGAAAAAACAATTTGAAGTGTAAAATAAGAGCCACTGCACTTGAGAATTCTGAAAATACTTTAAGCAAAAGCAACAGTTGCAAATTGTTTAAAAAAGATTTATTTGCCATACATTTCAGAGTGAAGAACGTCTTGTTCGAATATTGTATTTATATTTATAAACGTTTATATACGGTTGTTATTAAATTTAAAATCTTACTTCAAATTATACATAAATCTTTTGGCCAGATAACATTTTAAAATTTATTAGACATATTTTAAGTAGCCTGGTATATCGACTACTATAAATTATCGACGCGTCACATTGGTACTTCTTTTGAATAAGGTAATAAAACGCGTAACATAACTTAAAATGTACTCTGAGCAGTTTTCACATAGCCTTTAATAAATTTGAATTCTTTTGTGTGGCTGTGTAAACGAATAATCTATATGCTTTTCCTATACCAGATCTATACAAAATATGCTTTTGTACATACAAAAAATACATGTTATTTTCATTTCAATCAGTGCAGTCTAAAATTGTTAAGATGTACTAAAAAGAAATATCTCCTATGGACACAATGCATTCGAATTTTTTTAATGTTCCTGTAAATAAACTATAAACATTTCTCTCAAAATAAAAGATAAACTATGAGGGGTTTTACTCACATTTTTATTTTGATTCAATCAATGTCCAATGCCAATACAGTGTTCGCTGATTGTAAATAAATATTGATAGAACCTCTATCATCTTCCTCTTTTAGTTCCCCATCATACTATAGGTATGGGGAACTTAGGTAATCGTAAAAATTTTCGACCTCGTTTTTTTTACTTTTTTACACGTTTTCAGGTGTGAGGAATCCGAAAATGACAAAATTTGTATAGCGTCCGTCTGTAGGGTGTCTGTCCGTTAGTATCTTAGTCTATGTACACGCTATCTCAAGAACAAATTGTCGCAGAGAGGTCAAGTCAGTTTTAAAATATTACTTTCGACGCTGGCAAGAACCCTATTTATTTTCAACATTCGAATTAAAAAACTTCGTAAGTTATTTGAAATTTACAATTTTCTTAACATGGGAGAATAGGGCAAAATTTCACTTAAACTTGTATTAAATGAAACATTTTTGCTGTAAAAATGTCAGACCAGTTTTAAAATATCAGTTTTGGTGCCGGAATGAACATCAGTTACTATAAACATGCTACTTTAAAAATTTCGCAAGTTATTGGATATTTACGAATTTCTTAACATGGCAGAATAGGACAAAATTTTACATAAACGTCAATCTTGAGGGATATTTTCATCGTAAAGATGTCAGACCACTTTTGAAATATTATTTAGGATACTGACATGAATACCATAGATTAGGAATTTTCCAATTTAAAAAATTCGTAAGTTATTTTGAATTTACGATTTACTTAAAATGGCAGAATAAGGCAAAATCAAGCATAAACGTCCATTTTGAGGATCATAAATATATCAGACAATTTCAAAATAACATTTATGATACTTGTATGAACATGATTGACTTCAAATATTCTAATAAGAAAATTTCGTAAATTATTCGTAATTTACGATATTATCAACATAGCGAAATTGTAAATTTTTCATATAACTAGGAATTTTGAGGATTATTGCATTGGAAATAGTAGCATGAAAACTAAACAACGGAACTGACCCTGATAAAATAAATTAATAGATTAGAATAAGATAAATATATCGAACTGAATGGTGGGTAGCCTATTAGGCGAGAATTTCGTTCTGTCCAGCGTTTGGTCAAATTCATTTCTCTTAACATGAATATACAGTGAAACTTGAATAATTCTGGATAAACTTGAAAATAAACTTGAAATTCTGGATAATTCGAGTTTTTTACTCAGTCCCTTGAATTTTGTATTAAAATAATGTTAAAAATTCGTGGATAATTCAAATTCTATTTTGGATAATTCGAATTTTTCATACGATTAACTTTAAAGTATTACAGTAAAATTTTTTCCCAAGATTTTTTTCACCTAAAATGCATTATTTATTTTAATAGTCTTTCAAAATAAGGATAAGGAAATACAAGAAAAGCCCCTACCTAGCGCATCAGAAGATATGGTGCATATACGTGAAGTTCGAGGGTTTTCTGAATTGAAAGTCATGTCTGATGTAGAAGATTCTGTTTTTGTATCAACTGATATGTTGAAGTCATATGCTATGACACAAAGATTGTACTTGAAGAAGCAATAAAAAATATGACTATTTTTTTAAAAAGTGTTGAATAATTAAGCTCTTAAAAAATATTGATTTAATGGGAAGGAGGGGGATGTAGCAGTTTTATTAGATATAAAGTTTATATATTAAACCTTTGATCGTAGAGTTTTAATTTTTTTAATTTATCTCTTTTTTTTGACAAAATAGCATGCTTGCCAACATCCTAATTAATATTCTGTAGTGTTGTTAGTCCCGCCCCTTTTCTTTCACACCAGTAAATTTTTAAAGTAAATTTTGCAAATGCAATTACGATTAAATAAGAAGAAAAATACTCTAAAACGGATACTGGTGTGAAAAAGAAGGCGGGGTTAACAATAATACGGAATTTTAATTAGTATGTTGGCAAGTATGAAATAGTATATGTAATTCGAATTTTTGGATATTTCGAATTTTTCTCAGGTCCCTTCAACTTCGAATTATCCAAGTTCTACTAATATGTTCTGTACAAGAAATTTGTGAGATCATACATATGATGGGGAACTGAGCAGAGTCCACATATGCCAACTATTTTTTTTTTTGTGTGTGTGTGTGTGTGTGTGTGTGTGAACTGAAATCTTCTTTATTCTATTTCTCATAACTCTTTAAATTTACATGATATTTGTTTGGAGTTTTCAGATAAATTGCTCAATACATTTGGCTATTAAATTATGCAAATGAAATTTTTTAAGAGCTAGAACATGCGTAGATAAAAATTATTTAGTAAAAATGCTCAGCTTTCATAATTTATTTATAACATTTTTGCATTCCGATTGTAATATGCTGTGTCTAATGAAGTATGCTAAATTTTCTGAAAATGTCTTTGCTCTGGGTCGAATACCCTATGTGTTACAATTAAAAAAGTGGAATTATTATTATTATTATTTTATTTTATTTTCTGAATTTTTTTTTTTTTTTTTTCAAGTTATATTTCCATGAACATATGTGGTAGCCTCTTGAAAATTTATACAGATGAGGAAATTCTTCTTAATCACATGCTACAGCCAAAATACATTTCAGGCATTACTTTTTACAGGGTGATACAAAACATTTTGATTCTTCTTTAATGTTTTACTGGTCCCCTTTTCCTTTTCAGGACACAATTTTTGGTGAAATATATGAGGTATAACGTGTTCTTTAGGCTAACAAAGTTTCAAAATGATTCTAAAAGAACTTTTCTAGATGTTTGACAATATGTCTAAATTCGAAAGTGTCCAAATACTTATTGGTAGGTAGTGTAGTAAAAAAATATATGTAAAAAAAAAAAAAAAAAAAAAAATGCTTTTTAAAGATTGATTATGGGTTTTTGTATGCAAATAGCACATTTTTTTTTTTTTTTTTTTCCCATGAATGTCTGAGTAGTAGATATTTATAAGATAGTAAAATAAATGAAAAAAAAAAACTACAAACTCAGGTTTTATTGCAAATAAACATTTTTAAATGTTCTTTCCATTAGATTTAGCTAATCTTTTTTTCCCTTTAAAATCGTGTAAAACTAGTATGTTGTGGCCACCACATGACTTTCTTCTATATTTTCCTATACAAATTCACTCAAAAAAATAATTTATTAAAATTATTATTTAAAAAAATTATCTTTCATGATAATGCAGACGATTTCCATATTAGAGAAGTAGTATTACACTAAATATCTAAAAAAAAGTCAATTTTATTCTCCATATTACATTTTTTTTTTTTCTTTTTTTTTTTTTTTTTTTGTTAAAAATTAAAAAATTTAAATTGTCGCAGATCTATGGTTCGACGATTCGTTTTAAAAGTACTGGCGAGCTCTTTTAAAAGATACCCATCATGAAAATTTACTCCCCTCGAGGGGGGAGGCGAGGCTCTTACACATACAAAAAGTTTTTTCCAATTGACTATTATAAATAATTCTGGTGAATTTCATAATGATTATTAAAAAATAATTCGCTTTATGCACATTTATACAAAATTTTGTCCTATACCACCATGTTAAAAATTTAGAAAAAGCGGGATGGCAACGCAACCTGTTAGACAATTTTTACCAAAAGTTGATAGGCACTAATTTATGTCAAGGTGTAACTACATACCAATTTGTACGAAATTCTGTGCTGTAGTTCCTGAGATACAGTTGCCACAAAATTTTGTCACACACACACACACAGACAGACAGACATTTTCTAAAAATGGTCAAATCGTGCTCTACAGCTCCGAAAACGTGTAAATCCATCAAAAACCCGAGGTCGAAATTTTTTACGAATCCAATACTTTCTTCTATTGAATATAGAAGAAAGTAAAAAAGCAATAGATTGTTCACAAAAGAAGATACATAACTAACTAGGATAGGAAAATTACAATCTTTTCCCTGTAATCTTAAATTTAAAATATTTAAATTTCCTATGATATCAACGAGGAAAACTAAACCTCATAGCACGCTACAAGATCAACAGCAGAAGACTTATTAAAGTCCTTGGAACAAAGAGCTTTCTTGATGAGTGGTACAATGATACTTAATTTTTCTTAACAAATAGGAGCCCACCATCCTCCGAGCAGTTCTGCGCTCAAAGCTGGTAGACGTGAGGTGCCGGGTTTGATCCCAGGTCACGCTCGTCGGCCTAGCCGTTCGGAGTTTTCTGTGGTTTTCTCCAAAACTTGCATAAATATGGGCTAGGACCCCTTAGAAAGGCCCCCACGGAGGGCACTCCCCTTCAGACCTCAGACGTACAGCAGTCTATTCCTAATATACAAATCCAAATCTGAACAAATTTTCAAGCGATGTAACAAAAACCTTTCATACTTCCAATCATATAAGCCATTCGATCTGTGCAAACACTATCTAATTTTGTCGACTTAATTACATTCACCTGTAGTTAAAACAAGTTGGCACAAATCAAGAAGTTTTTAACAATATCAAAAATACCATTCACGTAACACACAAATCTGCTTAACTACACATTGTGTGTGATGTCACGGCTTTCATACAAAGTTAATGACAAGTATCTGCGATATGGTAGTCCTGAGACAATTTGCATGCCAACATTCATGTCATCTTATACGACGCATGATGATATTTCTCAAGGCTATTTTATCAACCTTACTTTTACTTTTATATCAACGCTATTTTGAGGAAACATTATAAGCCTTTTTTTAAATTATCTCTTCTCCATCAGAATAGCATACCTGCGAACATACTAATTAATATTCCGTAGCATTGTTAGTACCCACCTCTTTTTCAACACCACTTTACTTTTAGATTTTCTCCAAATATAATTACGATTGAAAAAAAAGAAAAATACACTAAAATAATCTGGTGTGTCACTCACACGACTTTCTCTTACCCTGAAATTTAATAATATAAATACAAGTTGGAGATTAAGAGGTAAGATAACGAGTACTGTTATATAAACCTAGGTTAAGACAATTCAAAATAGGCTTCGGAAGAGTTTTATATGATAATTAGCTCTGTGTGAGGGGGGCTACCGCCCCCCTCGACCCCCCCGTTTCATTAATGCACTTACATTTATATAGAATATAATTCGGTTATTAAAAAATAATTCTGTATTTAAAAAATAATTTATTAAATTATTATTTAAACAAATTATCTTTTATGATAATGCAGACGATTTACATATTAGAGAAGTAGTATAACACTAAATATTAAAAAAAAAAGTTAAATTTATTCTCAATATTACATTTCAAAAAAAAAAAACATTTTGTTAAAAATGAAAAAAAGTTGTTAACTTTATTTTAAATTATCGCAGATCGATGCTTCAACCATTCGTTTTAAAGGTATTGGCGAGCTCTTTCGAAAGATACCCATCATGAAATTTTACTCCCCTCGAGGGGGGCCTCCCCCCCAGGAGGGGGAGGCGAGGCTCCTACATACACAAAAAAATTTTCCCAGTTAACTATCATGAAAAACGGCAGTTTTTTGAGTGACGCAAGCGGAGGGACAAACGGGACGCTGCGAACTCATATATATGGCTAGTTTGACATAAAAGAGATTTGTAAAAGCCGACACTTAATATCTCAGCAAATATGCCATATTTTGTTCTGATCTTTTCAAAATAGTCTTTTATCTTCGGTCTTAATCTATCCTGAAAATTTTACATTTCTGCATGCAGTATGTTTTGAGATCTGAATCTCAATTTAAAGCCAAAAAGGAAAAATGTGTGGTGTAAGGTTGTAATGGACTCAAATTCTGAAAAATATCTCTAAAACGGCTCGAAGGATTTTCATATAATAAATATATAGGTTGTTAATAGGATTTTTCTGAATCTAGTAACGTTTTCGTTAAAAACATTTTTTAAAAACGTTTTTTTAAAACGTTTTTTTAACGTTTTTTAAAAACATCAAACCTACGACTGCCAGCCGTGAAGTGCGGACGACACTGAAGACGGAAGGGGCCCCCCGTCCGAAAAGAGCTCTTCTGCAACGCACGAAGTCGAATAATAAGGTATTTTGTTTAATATTTATATATGTTTAAATGACTTCGTTTAAATCATAAAGTTATAACCCTAATATGTTTGAGCTTATTAGAAACAATAAAGACCCTGTTCTAGCCCTTGAAACATCCGGAATATATAAAATCCCTTTTACACTAGTGAAGAAAACAAAGGATGTTTCATAGGCATGTACGAGAGGAAGATTAAAATGCATATCATAGAACACAAACTAGATATAAAATTAGGAAAAATAACCACCACTCTTACCAAAACCTATCACGAAAAAGATATTAAAATAAATTTTGTAAAAACTACGAAAGTCACTAACAACAACAATCATAACAATGTCACTTTCCGTGAAATGGTTGAATTCATTAACAATTCTAATTCCTGCAATGACAATGAGTCAGCTACAGGTATTGACCGAATGTGGCACCACCTAATGAGAATAGCAGCCCAGTGGGCAAGACCTCCTGCACTCACATATCAGTCTTCATCATCAAATGTGCTACCGATGATGGTGAGGTGCCCTGCCTTAAGTGCTATGGCCAACTGTTAGAAGCAAATAAGGTTTTCTAACTTTAAGTATTTAAAATGTATCCCATTTAATGAAATACCTGTTGCAGCGTTCATACTCATATATGGGAAAAAAATTCCCTGAGTCCCTAGACCATTTTCAAGATAATATTAGCGACATATTACAAGAAATGCTCCACTAGACAGGACAAATTACACAGCAATTCCACTGTATGATGTCATTTTACTGTCGACCATGATAGAAATTCAGGTAGAAATCGTTGTTTACATGCGTATTTTCACAATACTTAATCAATTGAATTTTGATATGAGGTTAAACAAGAAAAATATAACTTGAGAGAAAGAAAATATTTGTTTTCCCAGGTTTTATATCCGATTTTCCTGGACTTTTAATGAAAATTTTTATTTTCCCTGACTTTTTTTTAACAAATTCCAAATTCTCTGAGTATTCCTTGTTTTCCAGGTTTTCCCTGATGATTATGAACCCTGTGTTGACCATTGAATGGACTTAGGAAAATGGTACAAAAGGAATGGGATTAAAATTGACATGTCAGTACAAAGAAAAAGTGTACTTTCATGAAAAATTCAAGCTGGAGCTATTGTCAAGAACCATGGTTAAGACAAAAGCAAATCGACACAAAAAATATGGCATTTATTCATGAAACTCAACTACTAACATTGTTTCCATAAAGTGTGAATGGCCTTCTGTATTTATTAAAATGGCAAATATCCTCCTTCCCTAATAAATAAATAAATAAATAATACAGTGAAACTTTTTTTTAAATGCACCTTTATACAAGAACCAGCCTCTTTTAGTGCTTCAAATCTTGTGGCAAATGTTCTGTCCCTTCACTCTCTAGTAAAAATCTATTTCTATAAAATGCAAATTTTCTATGCAGTGTTTTTATGCTCAAATGTTAAAGAAAAATAAAAAGTCCCAGTATTCCAGATCAATTTCAAGAAAATAATAGCAACACATTGCATAACCACAACACAACTAGACTATGCTGCTTCTTACAGCATAGTATTGGTTCAGCCTGATATTAGTTTCTAATCTTTATTTCTTTTTCAAATAAGACGGGAAGAGTTAATTATTAGTACTTTTTTTTTTAATCATTAGAGATTGTATGATGTTATGTTATTATACAATCCATCATAGTAACGTAAAATTTTACATATTTCTTACAATGCTTTATCATTTGAATCAAGCTGAACAAGAAAAATGTAGTAAATAAGGAGAAATTTCATTTCTTCAGATTTCGCAAATTTTTCTAGAATTGTAATGGATTTTTTCATTTTCCATGATATTGAGAACCAAAATCTTAATTTACTGATTATTCCAGATTTTCTTAAAGATGTATGAACCATTTCTATAGTATGGTTGGATAGCATTCTTACAGAGATTTCAACATATACATTCGAAGCAATTTAGGATGTTTATTATAAGACAATAAAAAAGGCTTAAATTAACTAAAACGAAAAATTATTTTTAACCTGTCTTAAGGAAACAAAATATTTTCAACCACTGACATGGTCATTCCTAATGATAATGCAACTTGGAGAAATTTGAAGACCTTGCTTACAATGGAGAAACAATGTCAAGGTCATAGTAGCGTTAAGGGAATCCATCCCAGTATGTCAAGTTCATCCAAATCTCATGTTAATCTATGAGAAAACAATATCCATTATTATTCATTAAATGATACATATTTTTAAATTCTGTTTTCACATTTTCCAGCTGTTATAATGAGCCCTTGTTTTACAAAAATTGATTTATTTATTAATTTTTCAAATTTATTTTGAAGTTGTAAAATGCTAAATACCACTTACAAGATTCATACTCAAATATTGGGGGAAAAATTCCCTGAGTTTTCCAGACAACTTTCAAGAAAATATTAGTGACATTTTATAAGACATGCTCCTCTAGGGAGGAGAAAATACATCTACTTCCACCATATGATAATATATTACTTCTGATCATGATCGAAATTTAAGTAGAAATCATCGTTTACATGAATATTTTCATGATACTTAATCATTTGAATTTTAATATGAAGCTAAACAAGAAAAATATCAATTAAATAAAAATACATAAAAACCTTAACTTTACTTCGTGCATGTCGTTACATTTTTCAGTTGGGCGCCCAGATCTCATCAGATGACCACTTCTGTGGAGATCTTGAATGGCGGTGTTGAGTATCCTTAGCCATAAGGTGACGTCACACTCTGTCGGGTGCCACTGCGCCGCTGTCATTACATGCCTCCTGATTGGTGGCTATTTCATTTCCTTCTCGGTACATTGCATAACAGTAATCGTCATAATCCATGATTTTGCTGGTTTTATCAAAATTAATTACTGTAATTTTGCGTGCATAGTCCGCACCATCATATAATCCGCATGTGAAGATTTATGTAAAAATTATTTTTAAAAACATCAGATTGTCTGCACTATCGTATAGTCCGCAGGAGAAAAATATAACCCCAAGAAAACAGCAAGTAAAACACTATTATGTAGTTTTATATGAAAATATTAAAGCATTCCCGCTATTAAAATAAATAGTATAAAGAAAAGAAGTCTTGTTATTAATAATTTTAAAAATTATACATTAAAAGAAACCTTTAAAGTTGATGTTTACATTTTCTATCAGAATTCCCGGTTGAATGGTTGAGTCATTGAGTGAGTTTTACTTTCCTACTAGAAATGCACTATGGGTGATTGTCTGTGATTCAGCACTAAGAAATATATTTTTTGGAAGATTATCTCAGAGTTTGTCATTGGTATTGCCCAGCAGTAAAACTTTGACGATATTTTGCGAACATAATTTAAAAAATAACAGTACAGGAATATTCAGCAACATGCTATCCTAATAGTGATCTTTTGCTTTATGCTCTATGGTTCGCTACCGATACGATGTTTTCTTTGCGTCTTATTCTTTTGTTTATGTTTATATTTGATCGTCAGAATCAGCTGTTTGTATTCGTTTGTTTAAATGTGATTTTGAGGATTTGAACTGTGAATAACTAGCAGATAATCCGCACCATCATATAGTCCGCAGGTGAAAATAGTTTACTTTTTGACACACATAGTCCGCGGACTATACGCACGAAATTACGGTATAATATCCATTTTATTAAAAGTTTTGGCTAAAGCTGTATTTAATTTTCCAGTTTTTATATTGTTCTTATGTTCGTTTATTCTTGTTTTAATTTTTCTCTTTGTAACACCAATATATGAACCTGGTTTATTATTTTGAGCAATAAATGGTATTTTATATATTCCTGCTGTTTCTAGAGGGGGAGGGGGTGTCTTTATCACTTCGTATTAGCAGAAAGATATTTCTGCTGGGTTTAATAGGGGTATTGACACTGTACTTGTTTGCTACATTTTTTATTCTATTACAGGTTCCACGATTATAAGGAATGGAAGAGGTAAATTTTAAAGGTTTTTTTTTAAGTTAGGTATATATTATCAAGAGTTCTTATTTTACCTCTAATCAGTTTGTTAACAATTTTATCCAGGTAACCCCCGTTTTTAGTGAAAACTTTATTTAAATTTAATTCGTCATTAAGATCTTCTGAATCGTCACATATTAAAACGGCGCGATTAATATAGGAACGTATTGCATTAGTTTTGTAACGGTAAGGTGTTTTACTATTATAGCGTATAATTTTGTTACTATTAGCTGGTTACTGTTTTCACTAAAAAAGCGGGTTAACCGGATAAAATTGTTAACAAACAGATTAAAGGTAAAATAAGAACTTTTGATAATATACCCAACTTTAAAAAAAAAACCTTAAAATTTACCTCTTCCATTCCTTATGATAGCGGAGCCTCTAATAGAATAAAAAATGTAGCAAACAAAAATGGTGTTAATGTCCCTATTAAACCCAACAGAAATATCTTTGAGCTAATACGAAGTAATAAAGACCCCATCCCCCCTCTAGAAACAGCAGGAAAATATAAAATACCTTTTATTGATCAAAATAATAAACCAGGTTCATATATTGGTGTTACAACGAAAAAAATTAAAGCACGAATAAACGAACATAAGAACGATATAAAAACCGGAAAATTAAATACAGCTTTATCCAAAATTTTTAATAAACAGGATATTATAATTAATTTTGATAAAACCAGCAAAATCGCAGATTATGACAATTACCATTACGCAATGTACCGAGAAGCAATTGAAATAGCCACCAATCAGGAGGCATGTAACGACAGCGGCGCAACGGCACCCGACATAGTGTGGCACCACCTTATGACTAAGGATACTCAACATCATCATTCAAGATCTCCACAGAAGTTGTCGTCTGATGAGAGTTGGGTGCCCAGCTGAAAAATTTAACGACATGCACAAAGTAAAGGTTTTTATATTTTTTTATTTAATTGATAGTTTACGCTTCGTTTTTATGTATTTTAATTTTTAAAGAAAAATATCTTTAGACGGAAAAGAAATATTTGTTTTTACAGGTTTTATAATTGATTTTCCCTGACTTTTAATGAAAATTTTTATTTTCCCTGACTTTTTTAAACAAAATTCAAATTCCCTGAGTATTCCAGGCTTTTCCTGAGTAGTATGAACCCTGACTTAGTGAAATTTCACATTTTGCAGCTTTAAAATTAAAAAAAATTTAAAAAATCAATTTTTGGAAAACAAAGGCTTATGGGCCATACTAGGCCATACCTTTTCCAAATGTGAAAACGAAATTAAAAAATTTGTATTATGTAATGAATAATGCTGAAGATTATTTGGGATTATTTTCCTATAGATTAATAAGAGGTTTGGATGACCTTGGCACACTGATACATTTCTTGAAGAATAACCTCATCAAAGGATGAAAATATTACTCTACCTTAAGAAAGGTCAAAGGCACTTTTAGTTTTCAGTCAATTCAGAAGCATTTTTCATATGTATAATCATAATCTTCCACTGAGTGCAACAAAAAGATAAAAACTGACAAATATCTTGGAAAATCTCATTGAAGATGAAGATTTTTTTTTTTTTTTCTAAGTAAATACATGAGAAATAATGAAAACCCAAATTGAAAACTAAATTCCTTTATTTTAACAAACTGAAAACAATTTTTAAATTTTTTATCAAATCATTAAAATAACAAATATACAGGATGATGAAATATTTACTATAATAACCAAATTCAAAAAACGAATTTGAAAAACAAATATGGGAATGTTAAATAATTTAAAATGTAACAAATATACAAATGAGATATGAAAAGAGAAAAAAAAAAAAAAAAAAGAGTCAAACTGACACAAAAGGTTATATATATATTTTTAGGAACTAAGAGAACCAAATGTAAAATCAGGTATATCTAAAGTTTGAGATTCGGAATTTGTAAACTGTGGGAAGCAGAACTGATCTAGAGTTTGAGTTTCAGTATTTACACCTAACGATTCTTTAGATGTATATCCAGATATGTTTTGTAAATCTACAGAATTAATCAATTCATACGGATCCAAATTAAGACCCGATGGAAAAGTTGGAAAATGAATATCAGGATCGGTCTGAATTTCTATTGAAAGCTGATCCGTTTGCAGAGGGGAATCGTCCAGATTCAGGAAATCTTCCCAAGGTGTTTGTGTTTCAGTTTCAGAAAACTCTAAGTCAGATAAATTAAAGTCGTCAGTAGTTTGAGTTTCCATATTTGCGAGCAAGTTAAAATCGAGGACAGCAGAAGCCATTGTCTGAGTATGTATATCAGACAGAGTTGGAGTTTTGTTATCAATATCTGACCTAATGCAATCATCAAATACGGAAAACATGGAAGATTTTTCTTGCAATGAATTTTTCTCAGTAATATTAGTCTGGGAAGCATTTTCATCCTTGACAGAGGTTTCTATTTCAGAAAATCTACCTAAAGGATTATGTAATATATTCAAATCTTGTAAAGCATTACTATCTACGTTTACAGGAAGAGCAGATAAAGTATCGTCAGAATTAATATCAGAGAGCATCTGGAAATCTGTATTGCAAGAGTTAGTGTCTTTAATTGTTTCAGAACACATATCAGCAAGTACACCAAAATTACTGCGGCAAGTTTCATTTTCCTTAACTTTCAGTGTATCAGCATTGATATCAGAAAGTATCTGGAAATTTGCTTCACAAGCTTCATTTTCTTTCATTTTTAGTGAATCAGCACCCATATCAGAAAGCATTTGGAAACTTCTATCACAAGCTTCATTTTCTTTCATTTTTAGTGATTCAGCACCCATACCAGAAAGTATTTGGAAACTTCTATCACAAGCTTCATTTTCTTTCATTTTCAGTGAATCAGCACCCATATCTGAAAGTATTTGGAAACTTCTATCGCAAGTTTCACTTTCTTTCAGTTTCATTGCATCTTCCCAAGCAAATTTAAGCAAATTTTGATCAGTTATAGTTTCAGAATCACAGAGTACTTTATTATACAGTGAACCCGTTTGAGTACTGGCAGAATTTTTACATAATCGAGCACCTGAATTATCTCCCAATTGCAAGAAATCCTTGAGACCAGGCCAAAATGAATTTTCTGGAAATGATGCTTGATCAGTTAACCCACTTGTTTCTGTTGTTATTGCCACTGATTTTCTCCTAGATCTCCTCTTTTTAATTTTTACTACAGCACTCTCGGCAGTTTGCGTGTGAGTACTTTCGATTCCGACTTTAAGACCCTTCGGTTTACGTCTACAACACTGAGAGGCTTGTGATTGGCGTGTTTTTGTACGATTCTCCTCTAAATCATCATCAGTTTGAGTTGCAATGCTTATTTGAAATTTCTCCTGGGTATTAGCAGGTGTGCTATCAACAACACTAGAGAAAACCTGGCTCGGTGCCAAGTTCACTGAATCTACGGGACTGAGAGACTGGGCTGAGCTAACTGTATCTTTTATTTGATCAAGCATCACTGGTGATATACTGTTTTGTGAAGGTCTAGTAGGCAAGAGATTTTGAGGTATGGACAAAGTGAGCAAAATAGGTGTAGTAGTTTTTGGAAGAATCCGTCTTGGAGTAACTACAGATTTTTGAGCAGGCTGAACACAAGTCACATTTTGAATTATGGGCTGTATGAGGACTATGACAGGATTATCCATTGTTTTGGAAGGTGTTTTGTTTTGTTTCCTGCAGAAGAAGAAAAAATAATAATAATGATTTATTTGACAAATCAAATAAAATTACACAACATAAAAATTTAATTTTTACATTTTAAAAAGTTTTAAAAGGATTGATTTCATATACTTATTAAATTAAAAATACCTTGTTGAAATCCTTAGAAAATTTGAGCCTATATATTTGGGCACCCAGATGGGGCCATCATCAGAGCTCAAAATGACAAGAAATCATTGCTGGGCGGTTTGTTTACTCTTCTCCTTCTCTTCATCCTCCTCTTTACTTCGCTTTGTTTGCTGAAACAGGGGTTGCCATTCTGGTGGAATAATACTATGTTCGATAGTTAATTTAACTATCAAAAAATAGCCCCTTATAACTCACATCCTTATGCCCTTAAAAGAGAAACCCTCGAAATATTAACCTCTAACAATTCAGTGAACGACATCGAACATAGTATTTTTCCACCAGAATGGCAACCCCTGTTTCAGCAAACAAAGTGAAGTGAAGAAGAGGGTGAAGAGAAGGAGAAAAGTAAACAACCCGCCCAGCAGTGATTTCTTGTCATTTCAAGCTCTGATGATGGCCCTGTCTGGGTGCCGAAATATATAGGCTCAAATTTTCTAAGGATTTTAACAAGGTATTTTTAATTTAAATAAGTATACAGTACACTCTCAAAAATCTGCACAGCTTAAAACAAAGTGCTTTGCGGATTTCTGAATTTTGCAGATTTTAGAGTCATTTCTTTTATTTACATTTTAAAACCTCATTTGAGTAGAAAATCTTTAAGAGACAATTTATATGTTATATATACTATGCTGAAATAAAGTGTGCCTATTTAAAAGTACAAATATTTCATGAAATTTTAATTTAAAGAACAATTTTTATACATTCTATTAGAGTTGCAAATTATATAGATTTTTGAAAAGTCTGATCAATAGTAGTTTAAGTAAGAATATTCATACATATTTATTTTCCTGTAACCTGCAAAAAAGTCAGTGATTCTTAGTCAATCACATAAGTTTGTGCTATGAGAAAATGTGAATATTTATCTTCATGAGAGAAAATCTTTCATGAAAACTGTCTTTCTCCTTCTTCCTCTAAATTAATATCATTTATTTTTTGATAATTATATATAATTACACTTAGTATCATTTCCTCCTCTCTAATGTGCTGAGGGATTGGCGATTCATCAGCACCAGTTAATAATTGATGTATCTTCTAATACAGCTGAATATTTACAATCCACTAAGCAACAAATCAATTGTGACAATGATTGTTTACATTGTAAATGATATGCAGATTTTAGAGAATTGTGGAATTTAGTGTTGCGGATTTTTGAGAGTTGACTGTATTTAATTTTTATTTTAACAGAGATGATTGTGAATTCAAGAAAAAATACAGGAAATTTTAATGATAAAAAGTTTTCACATGAGAAGAGAATATATAATTTATTGCAGGGAGATCCAATTATTTCATTAAGAAAAATATTCTTTTTAATTAGGTTTAGCAATCATAAGAATTTGATATTTTAGTCTTATTTTATGAATTTAACTATCAGAAAATCTGAAATTCCGGTACGGAAAATAAAATAAATTAAATACCTGAAAAACCAGGTAAATCACCTGAACACAATCACCCTGTATTTAATACTTGATGCATCTTTTAAAGGACTAATAATAAAAACATTTCCAGTCGAAAACAGTTTTTTTTTTTTTTTTTTTTTTTCCCTAATAACTTTTACATGTTAATAAAATAAAAATGTTGAAGATAAAAGTTATTTTGGATGTGCAAACACAAACATAATTTAATCCTTTGCAGTTACAACAAATTCATTTGCAGCTACAACAAATGACTTAAATAATACAGGGTGGCTACAGAGATTCGGTAAAAATGTTCCCTGATTTTTCCATGACTAATTTTGACAAATTTCCATGATTTCCGTTACTTTTTATATACATTCTATAATTTTGTGTATATCACATTTCTGTGTAACATGCTCGCTAAACCACTGCAATTCAAAAAATTATATTGATGGGCAAAAATATCTCAATCTTTTTTTTTGTTTGTTTGTTTGTTTACTTTCAAAAAGGAAAATAAAATTCAAAATTCAAAATTTTGGAGAAATTAACAAAATTATAAAATTATGACTCATTTTAATTGCACAACATATTAACGTCAAGATAAAAATATATATATATTTTATGTTAACTTGGTAACTAGAAAGCAGTCAATCCTGTGCAATTATGGTTAAGATAACACCTATTTGGCGATCTCTCAATCATGCTTACTGGGCAAAAATGAAAAATTCCATGAATTTTGAGTATTTTTATGAAATTCCCTGATTTTTCCCTGATATTTCCAGATTGATAAAGTACCATGATTTTTCCAGGATTTCCATGTTTTCCCTGATTGTCGCCACCCTGTAATAATTACTGAAGCACAGATTATACGTATTTGCATATTTCACCTATACAGTTATACCTTGTTAACTACTTTTAACATGAACTATTTCCACAATCCCTGTCAAAAGATTAGTTTCTAAGTTACTGATAGCATGAACTACTGAACAATTTTTTTCTTCCCCTTGAGATTCCCGTTAACAAGATTCAATTGTATTTTTTAAAAATGCAGATTTAAATTGTTTTATTCTTTTAATTTGTAAATTGAGAATTTATATTTCCTTCTTCATATAAAAATCTAATAGAAAAAGAAATACAGTGTTCAAATATAACAAGACTTAAAATACAGTCGAACCTCGTTAACATGAATCTCAAGGGGAATAAAAAATTTGTTCATGTTATTTATCAGTAGTTCATGTTATCAGTAGTTCATGCTATTAGTAGTTCATGCTAGCAGTAACTAATCTTCATATAAGTAAACTAATCTTCATTTTGACAGGGATTGTGGAAACAATTCATGTTAAAAACAATTCAGTGTTTGCATTAACAAGGTTCAACTGTATAAGATAAATTATTTATTACTGCTACTAGTAGACCCAAATAATTTTACCATTGTTCAGTTACAGAATTTGATTTAAGGCTCCCTATCCGAGAGTGTCAAAATCAGCTAAATATCATGTTAATTTAAGGAGAAATTCTACCCCTTATAATTTATTATGTAATACATAAAATCCATTTTAATATAACAGTAATATCCATAAAATCCATTTTAATATATAATCCATTTTAGTATATTGACTATCATCAATACACTTCTTTTCTAGAAATTAATTTTCTTAATTTTTTAAAAATTTACTTTGAAGTTGGAAAATGCAAAATTTCATAAAAAGAAATTTCACATTTTACAGCTTCACAATCAAACATTAAAAACTAGCTGGTTTTGCCTGCTTTGCTGGTAACCATATTTAAATGATTTTTTTTTTTTTTTTTTTTTTAATTGAATAATTGAAACATTTAAATAAATAAATTTTGATTGGCAATTATTTTTGGCACAGCTTTAGTTTGGGACTCCCTTGGCGATTTCAGATATATTTTGCCTTTTTTGCAATGAACTGAAATGGATATTGTAATTGCGTAAGTAAAGACCTTGATGAGAAACGTCCGAGCTACTTTAGTCTGATTTTCAAATTTCGTCAATGAAGTTCCGCTAAAGTTGTGCTTTATTTTCAGCAGATCAAAGTAATGGCCAAGTACCACAGTATATAGTCATTAAGGAAATATAAATGACATTTAATTATTTGAGTTTTATTATGTTGATTAGAAACACTTAATTTTAAATAAACTAAATATCCATTCATATTAGGGAACAGCTTCAGGGGTGGCGCCAGCTAGGGGGCTGGGGGGGCACAGGCCCCCACGTCAGGAAGTCTGTGACCCCCCCCCCCCCTCATCGGGGCATACTCCTAAAATATCTCAGGGGAAAAAATACAAAATTTTCAGTTTTTCTGCTTTTGACAGCATTTTTCTTTCCTTGTACAAATTTGGAGCATTCCAGTTTTTCCATTCTCTATAAAATAGGAGAAAGTATTGGATTCGTAAAAATTTGTAACTTCCAGTTTTCTATGAATATACACGTTTTGAAAGGTCCAGAACACGTTTTGATCACGATATTTTTAGAAAATGTCTGTCTGTGGCACGATGATCTCCAAAACCACGAGGAGTACTAACAAATGTAATGGTACAAATATTAACAGTAATATTATTAACAGTATTGCAGTTTTTGATAAATACTTATATAATAAACTCTCTTTGTGTAGTGTCCCCCTGTCGGGAAGGTGGTGTCCACCCGTCGGGGAATTTCTGGTGCCATTACTGAACAGCTTTAATATAGGTCTTGGCAATATTTGAAATTTAGCACCAAAGTTCCTCAGCCTTTGAAATTTAGCACCGAAGTTCCTCAGTCAATTTTTGTAAAGATCTTTTCTCATGCAATTGTGATAGCCATTTTAATTCATTGCCAAACTGGCAAAAAATAATCAAAGTTCCTAAAGGGGTTCTTATAATACTAAAACTGTGCTCACTTTACTTTGTGGAAGATAAAATCAAGGGTGGGGGGGGGGGGGTGATTGTAAGACTATTTGATTGATAGAAATTAATATTTTAAAAATAAGTAAGTCTAAATAAAATTTTAAAGCTATTATGACATCAATTTTAACAGATATTTTAATGATAAAGATTTAATTTTTCAATTTTTTTTATTCATGCATAAAGAAGTGTTTCTTTTTATGCTAAGAAAAAATAAATTAAATGAAAAATTGTAAGCCTTTTACATTATTGGCCTCATCTTGAAATTAGAACTGAAAGAAAAATATCAGTAAAAATGCAAAAAATTGCATAAAAAGTAATTTTTTCTTTTCTTTTAAATATAGTAAGAATATTGAAAAAATAAATGTATGTTGTGAATCTGCACACATTCCTTTATCTAGAAAAAGAAAAAAAATTTTAGAATTGTTCATGCCATAATTTTTTCTCTATGTTGCACTATGTTTCTCTATGCAGGCAAAGAGGCATTATCAGCTTTAATATGGGATCCCTCTTGGCAATTTCAACTACAGCAGTTATTTATGTACAAACACTACACATTTCAATCAGCTCTTTTTACGCATATTTAAATCTGTGGCCGAAAAACATTAATCAATTAAATATGTTACCTAGACAATTACTACCTAAATTTTATTCATTTAAGCTAATTACTTAATTGGGATATTTTTTTCTGTCTATTATTTTGGGTGAATTCCTATTTCAAATTTCCCAAGCACAGTATTTTTCTCAAATTTTTTTCATACATTTACTATAAATGTTCTATTGGTCAATTTTCAAAATAGAAATTTTTATGTATTTTTGTTTTACTTTTGAAATATGAATTGTAAATATTTATCTTCAAAATTAATATATATATATATAGGAGAGATCTGTGTACCTAGCGCCATAATGTACCTAGGGCCACCCCACTTTATTTAAATAATATTTAGTTTTAAGTTTTACTACTCAAATGGGCGAGTAACAACAGAAACTATTATTTTCACAAACATTTTAAAATCTTTGAAGAGAAGGTTTTGACAAGTTACAAGTGGAAAAAGAATTTATATGGTCTGGAGTAAAATTTTGCAGCTTATCTCTTTTGCTATTTTACAAAGGTAAGTCAAATAATTTTCTTTCTTTTCTAGTGTATAATTTTATTTCTTATATTGAGTAATAAACAAGATAATTAATTAGTCCCCTCTGTATGCGGATGTTTTAGTAGAAGACATTTCGTATGAAGTTACCTAAACTTATACCTAGGGCTACATAGCTTCCTTGTACATAGGGCCATAAATGGCCCTAGGCACAAATGCAATCATAGTCTTCATGTTGTTACTATTTTACCGAAAATTTATATTTAAATGGAGGGACATTGTTTTAACTATCTGAATCATTTTGATATAGTCATGTTTATTATTATTAAAAGATGTTATTTAAATGGAAGGGGGTGTACATTTCGATCTGGAACTTTCAATGAGCTTGACTTATAAAAAATATGCTTGCTATTATATTATTACTGATTACGAGTTTGTTTATATGAACATGAAAATTTATTTAGTTTTATTTTTTATTTTTTGTATTTTTTTGCTTATTTGTTATGCTTACCTTTCCTTCCCATACCAGCCATAAGCTTCATCTGTTGAACAGAGGTGTGTTGGACCTCTAAAGAAATACTACAGTACAGCATGTAGTAACTGGATGTTGACAAACCCTGAAAAAGCAATTTATATGACGTTGCTGAAAATGTTGGAAAATTCTATCCGTAGGTTTTTACTCCTGTAAACATTCTATCAGGCTTTCGTGGTATATGACCAGTGAATCAAAACATTCACTGATTATGCATATTTAAGTTCAAATGTGATCGATTGACCAGATCCCTGTATAAATTGCCAAAATAAAAAGATTTTCCTCAGGAAGAAAGTGAACCAACAATGATGGAACTGAATGTTTCATTTTACATGTCCTGTTGAAATTTTGAAACCTTCAACATCTAACATCAATTCGTGTGTCGTGCTTGAACAAGTACGAACTTTTCCTAAAGCAAAACCTTGTACATCAAAGAAAAGGGGCAGCCGAAAACAAGAAAGATCTAGAATTCTAACAGCCACTCCAAAAAAGAAAGAAATTGAAGAAAAACATAGAATGGCCAAAAGAAAAAGAAAATGGTGAAAAATTCCATGTTTCAAATTAAGACAACATTAGGTACAGTGAGGTTTGGCCCTAGGTACAATGAGGTCTGGCCCTAGGTACAATCAGGGTGTGGTACCTAGGGTCATGGGTGAAGTTTATTTAAAAACCTTTTATTTGTCGGAATTCATTATTTTAAGTGTTTATATTAATCCCAATAAAAGTATTAGTCCTGAAGATATCTACATATCAGTTTCATAATTTTAAACAGGTCGCCAGGGTCTATGTTTTTGGGCATTGAAAAAAAGCGGCTCTATGTACAATGAGGTCTAATCCTAGGTACAATGAGGATATTGTACCTAGGGCTATGTGTGAAGTTTATTTAAAAACCTTCTATATGTCAAATTTTATTATTATTTTAAATGTTTATATTAATCCCAATTAGAAGTAATTTGTCCTAAAGATATGTACATATCAGTTTCATAATTTTAAACAGGTCAGGGGCTCTGCTTTAGAGCTTTGAAAAAAAATCGTCCCTAGGTATACGGGTCTCCCTTATATCTTTAAATGAAATTTCAGAGTACGACCTTTTAGTTTTAATTATATTTAAAGAAGTTTCAATGTTAATTTAAGAATTTATAAAACTTATTTCATTTTACTTAAGAATAAGGATTATCAACTATTTTATTTTCATTCTCACAAATGTAGAAATAATCTTTAACTATAACAACTTTGAAGGCATGAAAACCCTAAAACTAATACATAGGATTTGTCATTGATGTGGAAAATTTATTTAGCCTTAAAATAAAAATAATTATTTTTTAAATACATTTAAATATTTGTAAATAGTGAGGTTTGAACATCAAAACTAACATATTTGACTATAATAATCACTAATTCTATATTAAAAGTATTAAACATAATTAAGACAAACATACATTTTATCATTAAATAACACATGATCTGGAAGCTTATGCTGAGTTCTTCTCGCATGTGTCAAAAGTGATAACCGAGAAGGATAGGCAGTGCCACACTGGCATTTCCATTCAATACCACATGTCTGCTCGTGATATCTTCTGTAATATTCTTTACCAAAGCTCTTCTGACATTTGGCACAAGGAAACTTCTTTTCGGCATGAACTTTAGCAATATGCTGAAATATTAAACAAGATTTAAGTTTAAAACGGTAGGCATTCAGGATAAATTCATGAAATAATACAGAAATACGATACATAAATTTCATTAAATAAAGTACTTAAATGCAGACAATACCTAATCAAGCAGACAGCTGTACCCCGCGTTATTCTATAAGAAAAATTTGTTTCCATAACTGCTTGTTGCCTAATGTATATTTTTAAATTCAGAAAATTCATAATCATTAAATTAGTACTCATTTTGCAAAAAAATTATTCTTTTAAGTTTTTACTGTTTCATATTGTGGCTAAAAAATGAGAAAGAAATCATCTTTTGGAAAATTGGTACTAATAATTTAACGATTGTGAATTTTCTGCAATAGTTTGCAATAAAAAATAAATAAATAAATAAAGGCCTTATACTTCAGGATAAAAAAAAGAAATGACCCCAGCGGCAGAAAGTTTTGTAGCTGTCTGCAACAGGCTTTTAAAATTTCATAATCTGTCTGCAAATTTTGCGTGTAATCAGGGGCGAAAATGGCTTACACTCAAAAAGCCTGAAAGCTGATTGCAGGGGGGGGGGGTAACATCA
Organism: Salticus scenicus; assembly: GCA_963930645.1. Classification (NCBI taxonomy): domain Eukaryota; kingdom Metazoa; phylum Arthropoda; class Arachnida; order Araneae; family Salticidae; genus Salticus; species Salticus scenicus. The sequence goes on from OZ005648.1 coordinate 32,322,020, forward strand.
GTGGTGATCTAGTGCAACAATACACGAATACAATTTTACTGCAGAACAATATAGCATAAACAATTGTGTGTACTCATTCAATTCATCTCATTCAATTAAATATTTTATAGCAATGTTTGACACAACTCAATATAATTAATTATAAATAATAAAAGTATTAGTTTTAGTTGTGACAAACACATCAGTGGTGATCTTGTGCAACAGTGGTGATTGTAAATAATACTTTTTTACAATCACCACTGATTGTAAAAAAGTGGTGATTGTAAAACCACTTCGATTCAAAGAATAACGTTACTGTCGCTAGGTGGAACGACAATGCTGTTGTCACCGTACTGACAAATTGGGATGATACTGAGCCAGCAGCATATGCAAAACGCTACTCCAGAACAGAAAAAAAAAACTGTCCAAGTAAAACAACCCAAAGTCATTGCTGATTATAACAAGCATATGGGTGGGGTGGACTTATTAGATAATTTTATATCAAATTACAGAATAAATATAAAAGGAAAAAAAATGGTGGTGGCCTATTTTCGTCAATTGCATTGATATTGCAAAAGTAAATGCTTGGAAACTTTATAGGGAATTTGCGGATTCCAAAACAACATTGCTAGACTTTCAAAGGGCAATTGCAGTGTCTTTATTAAAATCGGAAGTAGGGGAGGGTGGGCCACAATGAGACATGGGCCACAATGAGACATTGTAATTTCACAAATAAATACTTTACAGAGAGCTGCTGCCATCTAGGTGTGATAAGCAGAAGCTAATTGCTACCCATAATTCCTTATTGTAAATGGCTGCTAGCTCATGTATTGCAGAAACAGTTATTTGTGATTGTATGTACTTACAACTTTACTTTTATAGAAGTTTTCATCTACTGTCATCGGGCTTCATTTGAATAATAGAGGTAAGTGTTGTCTGTTTTATTAAAACTTATTAATATAGTTCATTATTATAACCTATAGTTTTAATAAATTATGTATATTTTTTAACATAAGATAGTTTTTTGCCATTTTGTTGCTAGGGCCACAATGAGACAAATATTTTGGGCCACAATGAGACGTCTCATTGTGGCCCTAAGTAAAGAAATCAGATTATAAAATTTAATTTTAGTACATTTTTGAACAACTTGTAAGACTGATAATTAGTAAATATATATTACATAACAAATACTTTTTAACAAAAGGAAAAATACATAAATATTATTGCTAATTTATATTTTTATATATATTACTCTTTTGGTAATAGAATAGCAAAAAAAAAAAAAATAATTTAAATAATAAAAACAAATTATGTTATGTACACAAATTTTTAAGTTTTGGTAGATATTGATAATGTATTTAGTCAGGCTATTAATATATTTGTGTTCATCTTTATTCAGGTTAATCATGTCTAGAGGAAGAAAGAGAAAAAGTGATAAAGGGTCATTTTCTGAAGCAGCAATGCAGAGGGCTGTGCAACAAGTATTAGTTGGAGTAGATGGAAAAAAATTATCACTTCGGAAAGCAGCAGCTGAAAATGGATTAAAATTTCAAACCCTTCAAAGGTATGTCTTAAAAAGAAGCAACTGAATCCAGAAGAAAAATTTAGAATGGCTCCCAATTATAAAAGTCGATTAATATTTACTGAAGAAGAAGAAAAATCTTTAGTAGATTATATGATTGAATGTTCTAAAATGTGCTATGGGAAATCCACCAAGGATTTTAGAGAGTTAGCATATGAAATGGCAAAAATAAATAAGAAGAATATGCCAGTTTCTTGGGAATCTAACTTAAAAGCAGGGATTGACTGGATGCAGGGATTTATAAAGCGCCATCCTGAAATAAGTATTCGACAGCCAGAAAGTTGCAGTATTTCTCGTGCCACATCTTTTAATAAGAAAAATGTCAATATGTTTTTTGATAACATAGAAAATGCATACAGTAGGTCTGAAAAATTTTCAGATGGCAGCCATATTTACAATTTAGATGAGACTGGAACTACAACAGTACAGAGACCAAAAAAAGTTTTTGCCCCAAAGGGTGTAAAACAAGTTAATCAATGTACTAGTGGTGAACGAGGTGACTTAGTCACAACATGCTGTTTTGTAAGTGCATCAGAAAACACTTTACCACCAGCAATGGTGTTCTCACGCAAGAATTTTAAAGCGCATATGACAAATGGTGCACCTCCTGGAACTCTAGGACTGGCTACAAATTCAGGATGGATGACAGGTGAAGTTTTTCCTACAGTTATGAAGCATTTTATTTCTTACAGCGGATCTACTAAAGTAAATCCAACCATTTTAATTTTGGACAATCATAAAAGTCACTTGACTATAGAAACACTAAATATGGCTAAAGAAAATGGTGTCATAATAGTAACACTACCTCCTCACTGTAGTCATAAACTTCAGCCATTAGATGTGAGTGTTTTTCAATCATTTAAAGCTCACTACAATGCTGCTGTGGATTCCTGGTTGCTCCATAATCCTGGAATTCCTATGACAATTTATCAAATTGCCAGTTGTGCCGGTACAGCACACGAACATGCAATGACCCCATCAAACATCAAAGCTGGTTTTCGGTAAAGTGGAATAATATCCATTCAACAGAAATATATTTAATGATGATGAATTTCTAACTAGTTATGTTACTGATCGTGAATTTGTTAATGATCACGATGATGTATATGAAAATGAAGAAATAAAAGAAATTGATCCTACAACTTCACTCATGCCAGCAAGTATTGAATTGGATGTAGGTGTATGTTAACGAGGCAATGGACTGTATTAAACTAAGATTCATCTTTTAACCAAATTTTATTTGCGTGCTCATGATAGAGCAATTAAGCGTCCGCTTGCTGCGGAGTACCAGTACAAACTGAAAACATTAGCGGCGCCCGACAGAGGGCGCTAGATTCACATTACAAATTAACAAAGGAAGAATATTAACATAAACATCCTGGCCAGCCTTGCAACGGCTGGACGTTGCAAAAATTCAACAATCAGTAAACATAACAAAATATAAAGATAAAATATACAATATAATAGCATAATAATTAATATCCATTTAATTAATTAACAAATGGTAATTTTGCAATTTTGGTAATTGGTCTTTTAAAGATGCTATCCTTACTTTTTAATGTAACTACTCTAACAAGTCCATCCTCTCCAGGGTGGACCTTCAAAATTCTAGCAAGATGCCATTTTAGGCTCCACGCGCTCTCTATTGGTTTAACCAACACTAAATCACCCTCTTTAAACTCTGTTTTAATCTTACACCACTTAGGTCTTTGCTGAAGTCTATTGAGATATTCGGAAGACCATTTCTTCCAAAAGATCAGGTGTAATCTCTGAACTAACTGCCAACGACTCAATCTGTTTTGAGGAGTCGATGTAAAATCCAAATCGGGTGCTGTAAGCAAAGAAGATCCGACTAAAAAATGGGCTGGGGTTAAAACTTCAAGATCGTTTGGATCGCTTGAAAGAGGACATAAAGGCCTAGAGTTCAAAACGGCCTCGACCTGTGCAATAAGGGTCGAAAATTCTTCATTATTTAAAATAGTGTCACCTACAACTCTGCGTAAATGAAATTTCAAGGATTTAACCCCTGCCTCCCATAATCCACCAAAGTGTGGAGCAGATGGAGGGTTAAAATTCCATTTGATAGCTTCATTAGCTAAATGATTATCAAATTCTCTCTTATTGCTGAACAATTTTTTAAGAATTTTTTTTAGTTCATTATTAGCGCCAACAAAGTTGGTGCCATTGTCACTGTATATTTCTGCTGGGCGACCGCGTCTGGCGATAAATCGCTTAAATGCTCCTAGAAAAGATTCTGTTGTTAGGTCACCTACAATTTCTAAATGAATGGCTTTAACACTAAAACATATGAAAATAGAAATAAAACATTTTCTTACTTGTTTGCACCTGCCTGGTAGCGGTTTCACCTGAAACGGACCGCAATAATCTAAACCTACATGAGTGAATACTCTTGAGATGTTTACCCTTGCAGCTGGCAGATCAGCCATAAATTGCTGCTCTCCCTTTGCGTTTAGTTTGTAGCAAATAAGGCATTTTCTTAGTACCTTACGGACGATATTTCGTCCTCCCGGTATCCAGAATTGTAACCGGATATTTGTTAATGTAGCTTCAGGACCTGTATGGAAATATAAAGAATGGTAATAATTAATAACAGTGCAAGTAAAGTTATGATCTGAGGGAATTAACATGGGATATTTCCTAATACTTGGTAAGTTAGAATTTTTTATCCTGCCCCCCACCCGGAGGATGCCTTGGTCATCTAAAAAGGGACTCAAATTTAAGATTTTACTAGAATTGGAAAGAGGAACACCTTTAGTTAAACAATTAATTTCTGTGGCAAAAGATAGTCTTTGAATGCCTTTAACAATACAAAATAATGATTCTCTTAGTTCATTAGTTTTAAGAGAGCCAGTCTCTGGGTATAATGGGTTTCTTATATTATGTATGAATCTTCTGCACCAAGCTATTACTCTTTGAATTTTTAAAAACGATGAACAGTTATTAATTATATTTATTGGTTCAGAGTTCTGCACTAATGCACACACTTGATTGTTTGGCACATCCTTTAATTCTCGTAAAAACAAATTGTTCGTTTCTATAATATCTGTCGGAATAGAGGAATTATAATCGATCTCTTGATGTAAGAAAGATGGCCCAAACCACCATAGATGACACTGTTGAATTTTATTAGGGTCAAGACCCCTAGAGATGATGTCTGCAGGATTGTCTTGGGAGTTAACATGATGCCAACAATCTGGCTTTGTCAGATTCTGAATTGTGCTTACACGATTTTTTACAAATGGTTTAAGTTGTGAAAGAGGCTTTCTAATCCAGGCTAGCACAATACTGCTGTCTGACCACAAGAAAATGTCACTTATGTTTAATTTCAGAGAAGTGATTACTTTGGAAATTAACTTCGCTAATAATACAGCAGCACAAAGTTCGAGTCTCGGAATGGTAACTTCTTTAATAGGGGCTATTCGAGACTTGCTGCATAGAAGACTAACCTTAATTTGTTTGTTGTCACTTATGCAACGGAGATAAATCACAGCTCCATATGCACCCTTGGCGGCATCTGAGAATCCATGAATCTCGATATCTGTTGTAAAGTTTGATAATATAAACCGTGGTATGCCGATAGATTTTATGGCTGGCAATGTTTTCCGGAAAGCTTCCCACTTTTTTCTTTCAGTTTCCGGAAGTTGTTGATTCCATGAAAGGTTTAACTTCCAAAGATTTTGCATCATTATTTTTGCCTGAGTTATGACGGGACCTAATAAACCTAAAGGATCATATAACCGAGCAATTTCAGATAATACAGAGCGTTTTGTCGGAGATTCTGAACATTGCGGATTTACATTGAAGTAGAAATTTTCTTTCTTAGGGTCCCACCTTAAACCAAGAGTTTTTACCGAATTATTTTTAGTTTCATCGAAATTATATTCTTTAGAATTTAGAGAGATATTTTCTAACAGTATTTTATCGTTAGCGCACCACTTGTGCAATTCCATTCCTGCACCTTTTAACATAGTAATTAATTGATTCTGAAGTTTTTTCGCAGATTCTAAATCACTGGTTCCCGTCACAATGTCATCCATGTAAACATCAGAGTTTAATGCCTCAGCTGCCAACGGAAACCTTTCACCGTCATCAATACTTAATTGTTTTAAACATCTTGTTGCAAGAAACGGAGCACTTGTGGTGCCGTATGTAACCGTAGCCAAATTATACGTTTTCACAGGATCCGTGATGGTATCCTTCCAAACAATGCGCAATAAATTTCTTTGCGTTTCATCTATTTTAATCATTCTAAACATTTTTCGAATATCAGCCGTAAAGGCATATTTATGTATTCGAAACCGAAGTAAAATTGTAAACAAATCGTTTTGAATTACACCACCGTTCATCTGCAACGAATTGAGGGATTCTCCCGTAGTAGTCATACTTGAAGCATTAAAAACTACCCTAAGAGGAGTGGTGCTATTGTCCGGACGGTGGATACCGTGATGCGGTAGGTAGTATGACACAAGTGGTTCTCTTTCTTCAATAACCTGTTCCATATGACCCATATTAATATATTCTTTGATAAAATTTCTATATAAATTTAACATTTCTTGATTTGCATTTAATCTTTTCCACAAAAAATCTAGTCTACGTAATGCAATTTCCTTTGAGTTTCCTAAACAGCTAGGATCCTTAGATAAGGGCATCTGAACTATAAATCGACCGGAATTGTCTCTTTTATGTGTGTTTACAAAATGTTGTTCGCAGAGTTCTTTTTCTTCTAACCCATCCATGGATTCAATGTCAGTTGGGTTTTCGATTTCAAAGAAACGTTCGATATCCTTATGCAATTCACTTAAATTTATAAACCCACAAAATGAGTAAGGAATACTATTCTCATATTTTAATACACCACTAACAGTATAGCCAAACTCTGTATTTTGAAAAATCAAATTGTCATTTAATCTGAATTTTTCTGGTTTCAAAATATCAAAAAATAATTCATTTCCAATTAAAATATTAATTTTACTAGGAATATGAAAACTGTTATCTGAAAGATTAATAAATTCAGGAATGCGTATTTCATTTATATCTAGCCTATTAACTGGCGTGAAATTTGTTATGCTTTTAACTACAAAACATTCAATGTTTCTCTTGAATTTATTTTCTTTGTTTGAAATCAAAACATTAACCTTATACTTCATTTGATGATTAAAATTACCTACTCCACTTAATAAAGTATTTACTTTTTCAAATCTCAGACCCAAGGCCATTGCTGTTTCTTTCAAAATTAAATGACAATTACTTCCGCTATCAAGAATTGTTTTTAATTGATATCTTTTCCCATCATAAGCTTCACCATAAATTCTAATTGTAGATAATAAAACACACTTTTTATTTCCCTGACAAAAATTCGACAAAACAAAATCATCTTTCGTGATTTCAGATTGTTGCGCAATTGAATCCGAAACATTTTCACGCTTCATTGCATTCGAGAATGAAAGAGAGTCAAAATTTTCGTTATAGGCGCCAATATTTTTTTTGTCTGGGAGAGAATAATTATGTAGTAATGTATGATGATTCTTTTTATGACAGACAGAACAAGAGTTATTAGATTTGCATTTCGATAGCACGTGAAAATCTGATAAACAATTAAAGCACAATCGATGCCTTTTAACTAGTTCTTGCCGCTGTACTAATTTCATTTCTTTAAATCTATTACATTGATATAATAAGTGAGATTGTGTTTTACAAAGAATACATTTTTTGGCAACTTTATTAGAACTATTAACGAATAATAATTTCGGTTTTTCAAGATTAACCTTTGAAATGTTATTGTTTATGCTACTTAAAATCTGACACCTTCTTTCTAGATATTCTAGGAAATTATCAAAATTTGGTACCTCATTGTCTTTGAGTGTTAACTCAAATTGCTTCCTTGTTTCTCGATCTAGTCTATCCAAGATTATATTCATTAATAAAGCATTAGAAAGTTTATCTCGATGAAATTCGTAAAGTTGCAATGATCTCAAATTTTTAGTAATATTATCTAATAAATATCTAAGTTCTTTAGCTGATTCATGTTTCAGCGGTTGTAAATTCAGAATATTTTTTATGTGAGTGTCAATAATCAATCGACGGTTTTCATACCGCCGTTCAAGGGCTTTAAAAAGCGAAGTAAAATTATCATCTGTTGTTTCAATTAGTTTGGCTTCACCCTTTAAACAACTGCGTAAGTAATGTAATTTCTCTTGATCTGAAAGATCAATATTTTCATTAATTAAACTGTTAAACTGAGTTTTGAATAGATTCCACTCTTCTATTCTGCCGTTAAATATCGGCAAACATATGTCAGGGAGTTTAACAGAATTGCGTTTAGCACATTCATTATGCATCAAATCTTTATTTTTTAAAACAGAATTATCAATTGAATATTTGACTTTATTAATAGAGGTTTTCAGACTTACCTCTATTTGGTACAGCTCATCATCAATCTCACTTAAGCTAGTTTCTGTTTCAGCAAATTTTTCTTCATTTTCTAAAGAATAGTACTCTTCCTTTAGATCTTCAAATTTAGCTTTAATTTTCAGTATACTATCTAACTGTGCTGATAATTCTTCAATTGTAAGGGTCTCTATGTTATCGCTTATATGACTATTTATTTTAGTAATCTGACCCTTAAAATTTCCTCGTTTGCGGTTAAGAGCCTTTAACTTGTTCTCCATAGTTTAGAGGTTTGGTTTTTAAACCGAAAGTACAGTTTATACATAAACTTATAATAATATCAAATAAAATCAATTACTGAGTAAGCCTCCGGTCGCTAGGACCATATGTTAACGAGGCAATGGACTGTATTAAACTAAGATTCATCTTTTAACCAAATTTTATTTGCGTGCTCATGATAGAGCAATTAAGCGTCCGCTTGCTGCGGAGTACCAGTACAAACTGAAAACATTAGCGGCGCCCGACAGAGGGCGCTAGATTCACATTACAAATTAACAAAGGAAGAATATTAACATAAACAGTGTAGAATCTTCATCTGTATCTGTTTTGTCAAATGATATTAATGATGGCTTCATTAGTCCACAAGCATTCAAAGGGTTTCCTAAAGCTGGTAAAAGGAAGGGTACTCTTAAAAGAAAATCCTACAGTTCTATTCCAACTGATACTCCTGAAAAGAATAAACTTGAAGCGATTTTTAAAAATCGAGAATTGCTAAAGCATAAAATACCCTTTGTGAAGAAAGAGCCACACAAAATTGTAAAAGAATTAAAAAAGTTGAGAAAATCACAAGATTATTATAGTGACTCAGAATCTGATATCAGCGTAGAAGAAGTGAATGAGCTTCCTGAAGTAGACTATTCTTTAGATACATTAGCAGTTAATGATTTTGTCCTAATTGAATTTTCTACCAAAAAGACAAAAATTCACTATGTTGCCCGGATTGACAAGCTAGAAGCAGGAGAAGCTCAGGTTAAATTTATGAGAAAACAAACTAATGAAACTTTTATATTTCCCCAAAATGATGACGTGGCAACAGTAGAAAAGACTGATATAATTCTTAAATTGCCCCAGCCAACTATTTCAGGGGGTACATTTAGAGCTCTAAATTCATTCTCTTTTGGTATAAAATTAAATCAATATAACGTCCACTAGCTGTTTGCATAATTTGATGTATCACCCCCCCCCCCTCAGTTTATCATGAATCTTATTTCTGGATCAAACAGATATTACACTGGTATTCAAATCTATTACTAATATATTTTTAAACCATCATTTAATGTAAATTTAGTATAAAATTTTAAGATTATTTAGTGTCTCATTGTGGCCCACAAAATGTCTCATAGTGGCCCACATCTGGGCCACAATGAGACATTTAATTTTTTTTTTTAATAATGTAATAAAGTATTTGTTTTCACTCACATGAGGTAAAAAATTAGTGGAATGTATAAGTATTTATCAAAATGTTGTATCTGATATGTTTGTTGTAACGTAGTGTTCAATAAAATAATTTAAAAAAAAATTAAGTGTCTTTTGTCTCATTGTGGCCCACCCTCCCCTAGATATTTCATCAAATAAATCAAGTTCATTTGATATGAAAAATGATATAAACCCTATTCATGAAACCACATGTACTGGTCGGTCATCCGCAATGCAAAATCACTTTTTACAGCAAAAACAAAAAGGATCGTACAGGCCATATAATCACAAAAAATCCCAAAAATAAAAGAAGGAGGTGTAAAATGTGCAGTAGTCAGACAGTAAAAATGTCTAAAAAATGTAATGTTGCTGTACATGCTAAATGTTTTGAAGATTTCCATGATTCCCAAAAATGATGCTTTATATACTGCTTTGGACTGACGTTGCGTTTTCGCAACATTCTGTATTTTAAAAAGTATTAAAGCTAATTTTCTGAAATTTTATTTTTGTCTTATTTTATGTCTCATTAGACAGAAATCAACTTTTATGCGTATAGGATAACTGTAACCATGACCGGTACTGAATGGGTTAACAACTTATATTGCTATTACTATTTTTTTTTTTTAAATTATGCACCAATTTTTAATTCGCTAAAAAAATATTAAATTAGACAAATCAGAAGCATTATTTAACAAGTACTTCAAATAATTAAACTACTTTAATATTTTTTAGAATGCATGAAAATTAAAATGACAGTTTTTCAATGCTTTTTTAAACTATATTTTGCAGCATACATATATCTGTACAAGTTTAGCAAATATATTAATTTTACAAAAAAAAAAAAAAAATTATTAACGCATTTTCTGTAATAAACTAAAACGAAATTATCTGAAAAACCGAACAAAATTAAAAAAAAAATAATAATAATAAAATCATGATATATAAAATATATTAAGGAAACTTGAAATTGAAAGAAAATATATATATATATATATATATTGTAATGAAATGCAAAAAAATGCACAAAAATTTCATATTAAGTATTTATTAAATAATGCCATAAATATTTTTCAGAATTAAAAATTAATGCAACTTTTTTTTTTTTAAGTAAGTAATGGTAATTTAAATCAATTTTAAAATGAATTAATTTTAAAAAGTTGTGGTTTAATAGTTTTTTTTTAGGGAGGAAATAATTTACTGTGTTGTAAACTTAATATTCATAATTCAAAATGGAGTTTCATGAGAGAGAGCTTTTAATTAAGATTAGATTTATTAATAAAATGCAGACCCTTATCAAACTTATGTTGACAGAATTAAAAAAGAGAAGAAATAAAATCAAAATTAAAGCAATTATAGCTTGTTACTTTAAATTTTGTGTTGGTCATAATAAGAAACCTAATCATGGCTTCGATCCTCCCCATTTTGCCACCGTTTATCATAGCGGAGCAAAAGGGGTTAAAGTTTTAGTTTATGTTTGAAGTTCATTCACATGACTGTTTGACGTCATACTGAATATTAAAAAAAAAAACTAAGGCTCGAAACAAGCATTTGAACTTTAATGATACACAGGGGTGGCGCCAGCTAGGGGGCCGGGGGGCACAGGCCAAAAATCTGGCTTCAAAGTGAATGATGGGGGTCAAAATGGATCGCTATGCTAAATTTTGCAGCTCTACAATGATCAGAACACCAGCTGAACATAGCATGCATAGACATCAGGAGTGTAGTATTCAAAAACCATGGGAGGGGCTTAAAAAATTGCCTTTTAAAAATGACTTAAAATTATTCTCAAGAAAATTAATTAATAATTAAGTGTTCATTTATATTCACTAATTATTAATTATAAAATATTAATTATGAACATTTACAAAACTTTAATTTTGATTTCAAATGGGATATTCTTTCATTTAGAATCAAAAGGAAATTTTGCAATAACCAACAGAGGGGGAGCTTGAGCCCCTCCCTTTCCTACGCCCCTGATAGACATATAGATACAAATACTCTCTTTTATTAAGACAGAGTATCACTCCTTTCGTTCAGAGCATTCCTTGAACAAAAAAATAATTTCAAAACTTCTGCATTTATTAAAAATTGCTAAAATTATACTTTCAAAGATTACATAATATACAAAATAAATTAATAATATAGAAATAACTTAATAATATAAATCTGGTAAAGAAATATAATAAATACAGTGAACTCTCGTTAAAACGGACAGTCAAGGGCTAACAATTTTTGTCCATATTAATGAGAGACATTATAACAGGAGTTCATAAACTGAAGTTCCATGTTAGCCCCTACAAGTACAGTATCACGTAATTTTTAATGTTTGTCGCTTGTGCACTTTTCTCCTCTAAAGTGTAAACTTTGAAAAGGCTGAGTTTTTTAAAAAAAAGTCCTGTTTCATCGATGTTAAATATGTTTTTAGCTTTGATAGTTCATAATCTTTGATAAGGCATGACAAATTCTCTTTCCGCTCTATTATGTCTTCTTCTGATACATTTCCGATAACGAACCCTTTGCTATGTCTCCACAATAGAAGTGGAGACAGCTGCAAATTGTTGACTTGAACTGTCACTGTCAATCAATACTGTTTACCTCCAACGATGTAATAGCACAGAGTGAAAGAGATTAACCCTTTTATTATTGCCCCTTTTCATGTTTAAAAAAAAAAAAAAAAAAAAAAACTTTGAAAAGATTTTGGGAACTGACTCGTTTTCGAAGAAAGTAAGCTTTGAGGAAAAAAAAATATCTGTCTTTACGAATAAATTGCACGTATAAAGCGATGTTCATTACATGCAATTCCTATAGGCCTTAGCCAGGGATTCTGTTTTTGTATGTAATAACGATAAATCCATCTTAAACGGGGCCATCTTAATGAGAGTTCACTGTACATTACTTTGCTAAAAACAATTTTAAATACTGTTAAAATGTAGAACAAAGTTTGAAATGTTAACAACCCTTTTACCATAAGGTTCATATTTTTAATTTTTTTTTTTTTTTTTTTTTTTTTACTTATGTACAATGCTGACTCTAGAAAAAAACGAAGCACCAGGGGAAACTCAATAAAAAGAGGTCAACCTGTTTTCAAAAAGGCCATTATTCACTTAATTTGTTGTCCTGCTGGCTGCTGGTTGTGATTTTTATACACAATAAAAGTAAATTATTACTTTTTCCTTTTAATATATTGGCTATATGCATTTGTTCTTGCAAAAATGCTCTAAAACTATCCCTAAAAAGCTCCATATAAGGAAGAGAAACATCTCAAGGCATTTGAGAAACTGGAAAGGGCTGTCAGATGCTGCGTCCTGCAAAATTAGTCAGCACTAATACACGATTTTCAGATCTACATAAACCTCTTCAATTTCCTTTATTAAATTTAAGCATAAAATTTTATTCTAATATAGTTGTTATACTCGAAAAATTAAAAATTGCTAGCTAGTCCTGATTTTTCCCACAATGTATGTGCCCCTTACTTCAAAAAAAGTTCATTTCAAACTTGCACATCAGTCAAAGTCACCCTTTCTTCCTTCCCATGTAATCCTATGGGATTTTTCTCGCTTCGTATTATAAGAATATCACATTCAAAAATGGAGTTTTTAAAATTCTGATTTTTGAATTTGACTGTTTGAAGTTTGAATAGGTTACCTTTTATCTTTTTTATTTTTTTTCCCTTTTTGTTTAACACTTTCAGGGGCAATCAATTTAATATCTTTTAAAATCAAGTGCCAACACAGTTTGAAAACAAGATTAGAAGAAAAGTAATAAATTAATATTTTGGAGTAAGGTAAAAAAGTAAAATTTTATTAAAAAAATTTCTGGGATGAATTTTTGAAGTTAGGAACTGAAATTAGGTGGTATAAAATATATACCACTAACCCTGAAAGGGTTAATAAATAATTTTTTTATTTCATTAAGTAAATTCAGGGCTCTAGTTCTCATTCACAAAAAGAAATAATTTATTTATTTAAATTGCTCACTAAGATAAAAAGTGACACGTTCAAACAGGTAAATTCAAAAATCAGAATTCGATTTCATTTAAATGGGATATCCTTGTTACAATATAAAGCAACAGAATTCCCGGAACAACTATAGTATTTCCCCACAGCTGAATTTGGCAATTTATTTTTGGCGATTATGGCTAAATCATAAATCTAAAAATCATAAATGATAAAATCATAAGCTAAATTATAAATCATAAAATCATAAATCCAAAATAAATAGCATGCAGGCTGCCATATTATATCGCAAACAGTCCAGAACGACATTGTTATCGTTCAAATCGGTGCCAATTTAAAATCGCCAAAATCAGCTGTGGGGAAATACTATAGTTGTACCGAATTCCCACAGGATTGCATGGTAAGGTAGAAAGAGATCTGACTTGATATGCAGCCTTAAACAGTGCCGCACAATAGGAGCAAATCTATACAATATCACAATATATTATTGTTTAACTTGCCATAGATTCAAACATATTTCCTAAAATATTTTTAATAATAAAATTAGTGCTGGCTCTAGGCTAATTTGGCAGATGCATGCATATTAAAGGGGTGCATGTGCATCACAGATTGTCAGGGTCAGCCAAAGCCAAAGTTATTCTATGTGTAAAATTGTTTATAGAATTACTTATTACCTAATTGTTATTTTTAAATTCTGTTTTCCCATTCTGAAAATACACAACCTTTAATTAGTTCTTGTTTCTTAAAAAAATTTTTAATTTGAATTTTCACGAAATGCATTTTTCTCATTTTTTACCTGTAAAATCAAATAGTAAAATTTAAAAAATTCAATTTTTGGAAAACGGGTACTTATTTAACAGTTGTGAATTTTCTAAATGTGAAAAGGGAATTTAAAAATACTAATTGAGTAATTCTATAAAAAAAATTTTGCCATACACTTACATGGGATTTCGTAACTGGAGACAGGGAAATCGTAAGAGAGAGTGAGAGCCTTAACTTTATTTCTCTTTTAAATTTTGCCAATTTCAAAAAATTCTGTTTTATTTAAAAAAAAATAAGCACCACTGATTAAGTAACAAAAAAAAAAAAAGAAAAGAAAAGAAAAAAACATACAAAATAAATAAATGAAATAAAATAAATAAAGAATAAGTTAATACATTTTTACCTGATTTAACAGCTTCTTTTCTGTAAAAAACCTTTCAGATCCCAATGAGTACAAGCAACCAGAAACAGGACAATGAATTTGAGATTTCATTTTCTTGGGATTCTTGAGCTTCATAATAATTAAAAAAAAAAAAAAAAAAAAAACAGAAAATTTGCATTTTTGCAGATAAATAAATAACAAGAGTCAGTCTTATAAAATTTGTTTTGCATATATATAAAAACCAGTTCAAACATATCACATGAAGAAACAAGAAATAATAAAAAGGGCTGATTGTAACTCTACTTCAAAAAGCCTGAAATTACATGAAAAGAAAAAAAGCCACTGTGTTAACATTTTTTTTTTTTTTTTTAAATGATTGTAACCAATAAAATACATTAAAGATTTTGTAAATCTAAAAAACTACCAGTAAATTACAAAAGATAACCTTAATTCCCATTATACAATTGTTTTCCCTAAACAATCACTGAAAAATAAGGTACTTACGTACTATTGCAACCATATTGGTGACATTCTATTACAGCATACAGCTTAACGGTGATTAATCACTGGCATGCAATGCAATGGTGACAGATGATGACATTGATGCTTTTAAAATTTTTAATGATATGTTTGGCATTCTCAAAATAATTCTAAGCAATAATAAATCTGTCAAGGATAAATTATATGAGCTTATTGAATAATCAATCTTGAAAGATTCCTACATTTTTTACATGCTTCTAAAAATAAAATAAATTTGAAAATAATATAATCAGACTGTAAATATTAAAATAGGGTTGCCAATTCAGAGTCTTAGACATGTCTGAAATCAGTGTTGCTAATTTGGTGAGTTATCCCAAAGATTGGCATAGTTGTGATAGTATGCAAGTACAGGAAATAATTGGGGGAAAAAAAATACTGAAATCAGAAAATATATTAAGAGCAGACAATACCTGATTTCCCCCAGAGCCAAGCCTCGTGTTATTCTATGGGAAAATTTCTTTACATAATTATTTAATTATTATCTGTAATGTATTTTTGTTAACTGCTTTTATATACAGATAATTCACAATTGTTAAATTAGTTTTCGTTTCCGAAAAATTGATTTTTCACATTTTTATTATTTTATTTTCTAGCTAAAAAATGAATATAATTATTTTTTTAACTCAAAAATAAAATATTAAAAATTTAAAAAAAAAAAAGCACTAATATGATTGCTGTGAATCTTAAATTTGATTTGAAATTTTTAACTATTGATTGATTAAAGTCATTACGTATTTTATAAGCTCAATAACATAGGAGTTGCTTTGATGAACAACCAGTTATCCAGAATAGTCTTACCTCAAGCATTTTGGATCATCGGCTTCTTAATGTATTTTAGAGATTATTTTATTCTTTAATTTTTCATCAATATATGTTGACGATTTGCTGATATTTAAATCTAGCCCTAATAACAAAAAAGTTAGTTCCCTTTAAAAAAGAAAAAAAAAAATATTATATGATCATATATATATATATATATATACATAAGATATTTTTAAGGCTGCCTCTAATATGGCCAAGTATTGTGAACATAACTTTTACCATTAGGCCCCTTATATTATAAGGAAACAACCATAACTTTTTGTTTTCAGAAATCTCCTCTTGTGTCTCATTTAAACAATATACTTTCTATAATAGCTCCCAGATACAAAAACCTATTTCATAAAAATGGTTTAAAAAAGAGTCTTAGAGAATGAGTTTAAAAAAAAGTATAATGATGAATGGAAATTTCATGTAGCATGTTATTTTGGGTTTAAAAAAAAAAAAAAAAAATAGCTCTTTTTTTTTTTTTTTTTTTTTTTTGCTTTTGGAAAAATACTTAATGTATAAATTTTGTACAAATTTATTGACACTTTTAAGCAATTCCTCAAAGCATCTTCTTATTTCAAGCATCACACACTCAACAATAAATAATTCCTTTTTTTTTTTTTTTTTTCCAATTTTAATGAAAGCTAATTAAAACTAAATAACATTAAGAATCGACTTTAGTAAATTAAAATGCAAATATTTGTGATAGTAATTAAGATTCTATCCTATGTATTTATATTTGATGTAATCAAGACTGTAATATTGAGGAAAAATTATAGAAACAGTTAAGTAAAAATACAATCAATAATCAAATGAAATTGCTCAAGAACAAACAAATATTTAATGAAATGTTCAATCACAATATTAACATATTAAATCAACAATTACTTTTATATGCATATCAAATATGTCAATATAAAGATGAAGAATAAAATATATATATCCTTTAAAATGAAAATACATACTCAACAATTTTTTTTTTTAAATGAATACATTTTTTTCAAGTACACTACTATAAAATTATAGTATAAACGTATGAAGAACCTTCGAGTTTCTAATAACTTAACTTTTTAATATTGATTTTCTCGAGGTTTTTAAGTTATTTATAAATTTTTTAAACGCTTAGAGGAGAAAAGAAAGACGCAAATCAAAAATAAAGTTATATATATATATATATATATATATATATATATATATAATCAAAATTAATTCTGTCAAAATGTAAATACAGAGAAATATATGTTTTGAAATATTAGATATACCATACCATACATATTCGAATGTCTAACGAAAAGTAATGCAACGCTTGTCAATGATCTCGCTGATTTTTTAATACAAAGTTTAAAATTGTTACTATAATCCTGTTAATTTTATAGTAAAATAAATAGTTTTATATTATTTTTTTTATTCTTACATCCTAGAAGAAAAAATAAACTCGAGAAGAACAAATGATACGTAAGTAGGCCATAAAAAAATGCATGAAAAATGAAAAGTTGAGACGATAATAATAAAACTTACATTTTCTGACATTTTAAAAATTTATTTCCAAATACATATAAGTGATTTAAAATGAGTGAACTGCGTAGGCGAATGATAAAAATGAAAACCCCGAAAAACGAGGAAAATCGACCTCAAATGCGATAACATCGCGCAGTAGAAAGTTTAGATGCCTATTTAAGCAAAAAATCCAAACTTGTAATGCATATTAATATTTAAATAAAATGACATAAAGAATGACAAATCTTAACAAGCGATAATCTGTCTAATCACATTATGCATGCAAATATGCCGACCGAAATCTGAAATATTATAAACAATTCATCCGAAGACCGATTATACATCTATTTAGCCGATATCATGGCTCACTATGTTATTTTGTTAAAGTACCAGAAAGCCAGATCATGGAGCATAGTGAAGACAGTGGTTATTTGTGAAGATTTGTAACGCAAAAAATGACGATAGTTTTCTTTAAAAATGAGGATATTTCTGAGGATATAAAATTTCATAAAATATAGTACAAAATTAGCTTACATTAACCCCTCTTGCAGCCATTACTCGTCACTATGGTAAATTTATACTACTTACGAACTTATGTGATAAACATTATAAAAAATTATTTATATAAGCATTATTAAATTTAAAATAAACATTATCATAAACTTGTACACATTATACTTCTCTTCGTATAATACAATGGCATGCTGTTAATATTAAAGTATTAATTTCTCTTTTAACTCTCTTTTTTTCTTAGATATTATTTATATTAATTTCTGATATGCGGTTGATACGAAAATACCAAACTATTTTATATCTGCTTCTATTAATACTTTTATAATGGCATGCTGTTAATATTAAAGTATTAATTTCTGATATGCGGTTGATACGAAAGTACCAAACTATTTTATATCTGCTTCTATTAATACTTTTATAAACTGTTTTAATGCAATTGTTACTGTTGCATGGACCATTTTTAGAGTAAACAAAATCATAACTAAAAAAAAAAAAACTGTGGATGAAATTCTGTCTATGACAAAATTTAATTTAGTACGACAGGACTACTTGTATTTTAACACCCTTTCAAATAATAATAATAATACAGTGAAACTTCTCAAGTTGGACACCCCTCTATGTTGGACACTTTTTCTCGGAACGGAATGTACCCATAGGATTAACATTATGTCCAACCTCTATAAGTTGGACACCCCTCTAACTTGGAAGTTGGACACTGAAATAGTACTCTAAGTTGGACACTTTTAACAATATGAGATAAGTAAAAGCAGGAAATAAATCACCCTTTCATTTTCTCTTTTCTCACACTTTTCTAGAACATCTTGTTACTTATTCCTGCAAGAAATAGCTGTAAATATACATAAGCAATGTTTCTTGTGTCACAGGGGGTCGCATATCTTGTAGAAACATCTTTCCTTTCACCAGTTCAAATACTCTCAGATAGAACTACTCCAATTTAGTGCATAATGCAAGTCTTCCCTTTTTTTATAGCTTTGACCGCCACCCTCCCCCACCCCCCAAGGGTTAAAAAGAAATCTATCTCTGAACTATAGTCTTGTTTCACCCAAGTCTCTCTATCCTTTGTCAGGATTTCAGGAAATATCCTGCAGACAGCCTAAAGGCTAATTGATGTTTGCACTTTGACTATTTTAAAGTGGACATTGATTAGTAGATAAGTAGATTTAGATGCTAAATTTTTTTTGCCTCTGCTAGTCACACTTTTTTAGTTGCTCTCCAGAGTGTTTACGAAAATGAATAAAAAGCCTTTAATTGAACTTTCATTGGAAAAGAAAAAAGAAGTTCTGCATGATATTCTAAACGGTAAAAGTTGTAGAGTTTTAAGTGAGAAATATGGAATTTCAAAATCGACAGTTTCTAATATCGGTAAAAAGCGGAAAGAAATTTTAGAAGCCTGGGAAAAACCTGTGATACGGAAAGAAAACGGAAAATGAAGAAACAAATATTAAAGCATTTCAGTTTTTCAACATGTGCCGAGGAAGAAATATTCCTGTAACAGGTCCAATGATTCAGGAGGCTGCTTTAAAAATTGCAAATAAAGTAGGAGATACAAATTTTTTGGCAAGCAATGGATGGCTAGAAAGGTTCAGAAACCGCAATAACATACAGTTTTCCACATTAACGGGAACAGCAGCTGACGTCGATCCTCAGTCTGTTGCAGATTGGGAAAGAAAGCTTTTGGATATAATTTCAGATTATGAACCGGAAAATATATTTAATGCGGACGAAAGTGGTTTTTTTTATAGACAACTGCCAACAAAGAGTTTGACTTTGAAAGGAGAAAAATGCAAAGGGGGAAAAAAGGCAAAAGAGCGTATTAGCGTTTTATTCTGTTGCAGTATGGCTGGAGAAAAACTTAAACCTTTGATAATTGGTAATGCAGAAAATCCAAGGATTTTTAAGAAGATGAACATAAAGCCCACTAATTTGCAAGTTTTTTTGTATAACTTCAAAAAGGCATGGATGACTTCTACAATTTTCTGCGACTGGCTTCAGAAAGTTAATGTTGAAATGAAAAACAAAATAGAAAAATACTTCTATTTGTTGATAATGCTACAAGCCACTGTTCTTCTGTATACTCAAACATAACAGTAAAATTTTTGCCATCTAATACTACGAGTGAACTTCAGCCTCTTGATCAAGGCATTATAGAAAATGTGAAAAGGCTCTATCGCAAATGCCTTATAGAACGAATCATTTCTGAGATTGATTCTACGTCAATTGATAGTGCAACGGAGTTAAGCAAAAAGATAACTGTGTTAGATGCCATTCACTGGATTGTAAATTCTTGGCAGAATATAAAAATTTCAACAATTGAAAAATGTTTTCGCAAGGCAGATTTTGAAAAATCATGTATGGATACAGGGGAGGATGAAAGCAATACAGATGATGTGGTTG
Source organism: Salticus scenicus (assembly GCA_963930645.1). Lineage (NCBI taxonomy): Eukaryota > Metazoa > Arthropoda > Arachnida > Araneae > Salticidae > Salticus > Salticus scenicus. The sequence goes on from OZ005648.1 coordinate 32,342,337, forward strand.
ATATTGATGCCACAATTTACGAAAAATTGCAGCTGGCACCTGCACATGAAATGAACAAAATCGATAATTTTTTTATTGTACATGAACATGCGGACCAAACAACTGAGAGCGTTTTAGACGAATTACTTCCATCCAACTCAGAAGATCATTATGATTCGGATACAGAGTCTTGTAACTCAGAACTTGATTTAACAATGATTAGTTCGAATCCTTCTTTAAAATTTAGTGAAGTGTTAAATGCATTATCATGTTTAAAAGCATATGCTTACAGTAGGGATGCTGATGCTTTATCAGACATTTGTAATCTAGAAACTAAATTAATAAGCACTGAATTAAAAAACAAACAAAGAAATTGTATGCAATCAAAAATTACTGAATACTTCACATGCAAGTAATTATGTGTTCGTTTCATATGTAATTAATAAACAGGTATGTCTCTTTTTTCAGATTTTTTTTTTTTTTTTTTTGTAATTTATATTTTTAATTTTTAAATTGATTATTTTCTTAAATGAATTATGAATACTTAATTGTTTTATACTTAGGTATAATTAATATGATTACAGGTTAAAATCAATGTATATATATAGTTTAATTAAGTCAAAAAATGTAAACACCCCTATAAGTTGGACACCTCTCTAAGTTGGACACTTTTTTCTGTAACCTCAGGTGTCCAACATAGAGAGGTTTCACCGTAATAATAATAGAGGGCGCTCAGTAAAATTCTTAAACACATATTCAAATAATGTATTGATTTTTAATTCCAAATAAATTAATAAAATTTGAATGCATTAATTGTATAGTATCTTTCCCTAATTGCTTAATACTCATTTACTAAATATTTTAATTAATAAAATAATCTTAATAACAATTTCGTATTTATTATTAATAATTATCATTTTCAATTTCAATTTCTACAGAACAAAACATTATATTAAAAAAAAAAACTATAAACCAATTATTCAATATTTAAATTATACAATTATACTCAAAATTCATCACAGATTAATTAATATTAATCCATTAATTTCTCAAGAACATTATTAATATCAATATACTTATCTTATAAATTGGAAAATAACACACATTTTAAATAAATTTCACAGTTTTAGTCTAAAAACATCAGAAAACACTCTATACTCCGTTTCACCTTAAGTTGGCAGCATTGAGAAAGGCAGGAAATGTAATATTGCGCTCCGAGAAATAGTTCTCCAGTTATTTTGAGTTGTAAAGTTGCTAAGTTACTATATAAATGTCATAAAAGGAAGAAATTAAGCTTATGTAACAAGTATTTGATATTTTTCATGTGTTAAAAGTATTTAAACGATAAACATCTTTCTAGCAAAACGAACGCGCAGTAACAATACAGCGACATTCCTGAGTTTTGGCTGGGAACCGGTTTCCAAAGCTATATATCTGGCGCGCTAGCTACGTTTCTTCTAAATAATCAGGAAAAATTCTGCCAAGACCCTTTGGCTCTGTGGTCAGAGTACACAAATAGTGAACACATAGAATACGAGCACGAGGGTTATAAGTTCGATCCTCACCGATGGGAAGTGAAAAAAAAAATAGATATATGTATATATATATAAAAGTTTTTACGGATTTCACAAAATATTTTAAGATAGAATAAGAAATTAAACGGTAAAGTTGGATATTGGAAGGCATTTTCGAAGTGGAACACTATAAATTGGTAACGACGCAAAATTGGAGATTGAAAGAAATAGTCCTGTCGTATTAAAACAAGGTGGCTATTAGATATTGTAACACTCCAAAGATTCGGATTTAATTTTAATCATTTGGTGAAACAATTTATCCTATTTTTTCGGCGATTGGCAACCTTCTTTTAGCGCAGACGACTTTAAAAAAAAAAAAAAAAAAGAAAAAAGTTCATGGAATTTTTAAAAGATGGAAGCTAAAAGGATATAGGTTAAACAGCTTTTTGATCGTGGATTTTCTGCAGGTGAAATCTTTAAACAATAAATGTCTCGGATTTAATAGGGTATTTATATATAGGACAATAATTCGATTATTTATTGGATACTAATAGCTGTAAAGATAGACCTCGGCGTAGTCGTCTACGCTCAGCTCGCACGAAAGAGCGCGTAAAAATAATTCATGAAAAGATACGAAGAAATACTCAACGTTCTACAAATAAAATGGCTGCAGAAGAGAATGTGAGTCGTAGAACTATGCAAGATGCAAGTTATCCTAAATGAAGACCTGGGATTTTGTTCTTATCACAAAAGAAAAGTGCAAGGCTTGACTAAATCACAAAGAATAAAAATGTTACAAAAATGGGAGAAATTGCTTAAATGGCACGGTAAAAAGGCGTTGACAAAATAACATTTTCTGATGAGAAACTATTTTGCACTAAACAATGTTATAATGCCAAAAATGATGTATATCTTGAACAACTTTTGAGGATATACTTGAAAACCTTCGAACAGTCAAATGCTTTTAAAACAAGAGTTCTGTTATAATTTGGGGAACAGTCTCAAACAATGGAAAATTGCCTCTGAAATTCGTTGATAAAGCGATCAAAATCAATGCTGAGTTTTACAAACAGGACATATTGGCAACGCATTTATTGTCATATGCTGACAAATTATATCCTAAAAAGAACTGGATATTTCAACAAGACTCTGCACCTTCACACAACTTAAATTAATTAGAGATGCGTAAATGTACAATTCATGCATCTCTAAATCCACGTTTCTCCAATCACAGAGAGTTTCTTGCAGCTGGTAATACTTATTTTTTTACAGTGTGTTAATATGCGCAGCATTATACCTGTTAGTGGAGAAGATTTATCGACAATGACGACGACGGCTGATAGGATTTAGTAATCAAATACTATTACCCCTGAAATAGCCGCTACTTCCTCCATAACCATAACCATAGAACTAATCGAAAGCTTATAGTTAAAAAATGTTAGAGAACATTAGCTAACAAGTTACTGTCTTATCTAAATAACGGCACTGTCGACCCTATTATCGTTACCAATCCAAATCAAAGAGGCAGGAGTTCCAGCGGTAACCATTGGCGGCTCGTGAACCGAAAATAGGTGAAGAGCTCAAAAATAATATTTAAGTATTTTTAATCATAATTTTTATTAAGAATGGTCTTAACTTAAATTAACTAAAAATACTTATTCAAATGTAAATTTATATTCTATAAAATACAGTGTGCCTCTTCACCAATTTTCAATGCACGAGCCGCCACTGGCGGTAACAGGTCTAATGTTATTTGCTATTCCCATAGAAAATTTGGAGACCAATCTTTTAAATGCAAAAAAAACATGTAACTTTCTATCAAAAGCACAGGCAGGCAAGCAGCTACCTGTCTCTTACTGAAGACGGAGGGACAAGGGGTAGAGCTGAGTCGTCTTTTCATCATCTACGAAGAAAATAATCAGTTATTTAATTTTTAATAGATAACTGTGCATTATTCCTCTATTATCGGTCGATAAAAGAAACAGCTTAAAATTAGAAGTGTTTACTGCAAATGACACAAACATCAGAACGTATGCTCAAAAGCTACTCAAACTTGGTTTTGGTCTTCGACGATCATTTAGTTGGCCCTTTGTAATTGCGGAAGTGAACATACCGGTAATAGATATGGATTTTCTTGCAAATTTTAACCTTTTAGTAGATTCTAAAAATCGCAAATTGATTGATATTGGTGGCACTGTATTGTTAACTACTAATGGAGAACCTTGTTTTCAAAATAATAATAAGATCCCAATTTTAAATGCTGTTAAGGATCCATACAAAAATATTATCAACGATATTTCGGATTTGCTAAAACAGAATGTAACTAACAATAAAGTTAAAACTTATAACATTGAACATTACATTGAAACTAAAGGTCCACCCGTTTCCGCCAAAGCTAAAAGGCTATCCGTCGAAAAATGTAAAGCAACATGTCGGCAAGAAAATTAGGAAATTAATATAAAAAGTAAATAAATAAATAAAAATAAAAACGAAAACGACAGAAATAGCAGCAGTGGCCAGCCTCAAAAATCCCCTACCTTGAGCATCCCTCCGTGGAAGAAAACTCAACAACATTTCCACCAATAAAATAAGGGGGAAGCTAACAGGGGAGGCTAAGAGAAAAAATACGAAGAGATGCTGGAGAGATGGAAGAAAAGCGAGAGGCCGGGAGAAGCTGAGACTGCGGAATCAGCTCTCTGGGAATCTTCGAATAAGGTGAAGGAGCAAGTATGGCATGCCCTAGCCGTAAAAAAAAAAAATGGCTAGGGATCTTTCGAGCGCAGTCGGAAGTCGAAGTGTTTCTTCTGATATACTTCAATAGAGGTATGAATTATCAACATTGATCTTCTGCTACTCTCTCTCATCCTCATGCATGATAAAATTATTATAAAATATTTTCAACCAATATTAAGTGTGTGAATTCTACGAACATTTACTGCTACTGGTCGCTGGGCAGGCTCTATTGTGAGGCAAGAACTAAAAAACTGTTCTTAGTTTATTATTTTAACTTTTATTCGATTGCTAGTGGACTAGTTTCGAAGTAATAATTTGAAATTAAGCTATATTTTCTTCTAAGAAAATGTCTCATTGAACATTAATTATGCTCCGAATGTGCATGTGTGACTTATATATATATATATAGATTTTTTTTCCTAATTATGCTGAATGATCACGAATAAATAAATTATTCATTGTATCCTCTTTGTTGCTTAATAGAGAAAATTCTCTTAGTTGTGTACATGGTTTTAACTGCCGATATTCAATAATCATTTTCCATCTAGGTTATTAAATGGGTTATTGCAATATTGTATAATAAAATAACTAACATAAGGTTAACGCAGTGCAGCAATCACGGGATTATGCCTAGAATAAATTGGGTTAAGGGAGAATAAAATTGTTATTAATGTGTATAACTTCAACTATTGATTTTCTCCCCAACACAACAATAAAAAGGAGTGTGAATTTATGCTCTAAATGGGCTTATGCAGGCCCTAAATAAGTAACTAGTAGAACCCACTACATTTGGCTATGACGAAATCGGGTAATTGGAGACTATGAGGGGACTATAGAGCATTAAACAATGTCACGAAACCAGACAGATACCCTCTTCCATTTTTAACGGACTGCACTTGCATTTTAGCGGGTACAACAATTTTCTCTTCTATAGATCTCATTAGAGCGTATCAGCAAATACCAGTTCGTGAGAAAGATATACCGAAGACAGTAATCCTCACGCCTTTTGACTTATTCGAGTTTCCATTCATGACGTTTGGCCTTCGCAAAGCGGCACAAACATTCCAACGCTTCATGAACACTGTACTGAATTAGAAAGCCTAGAATGAGTGAGGCGTCAATAGCGAGTCAGGAGTCAGTTTCTGACTGGTTCGAAAACATTTTTTGACTATCGACCACGTTTAAAAATATTTTTAATGGCTTTAAAGCACTGTGCTCAAAATTACAGCTGAAATAAAGGATTATTACCAAAAGACAACATCTGACATATTTATAGTATCACAATAGTGAAAATCTAACTGATACCAAAATAAACAAAAGATGGACAGACAGACAGTTGAACCTGAATATCTATCATAAATCCTTTAAAAGTGGGATAACGATTTTTTTTTTTTTTTGTGTGTGTGTGTGTGTGTGAAGCTCTTTCTGAAAGCAGCAATAAATTAACTTTCATTGTTAGAAAGGATGAAAACACTTAAAACACTTAACACTGAAAACACTTCTTATTATCAGTCTCCCGGTCTTACATGATTATATTATTTTGACAAAATATGGCTACTGATTTACAGCAAATCTAAAGTTTTAAAGAGTGTTTTAAAATTCCAATGTGAGATTGAGGTCAAGTGTGTTTATGTTGCAATATGTGCGCAATGGCCAACTGGCTACGATCTGAGACATTTCATATTCTTTATTTTATACTTTATATTTATTATGCAGAGAGAATGACTTTCTCGCTTCGATAACTTACAAAGGTATTATTATTATTATTTAGAAGATGAAGGCCATTACAGCTCCGACAGATTTTACGTGCAACACCCACCATTAAAGTACAAGACGGCATTTGGTCGGCTCGAATATCAGACCAACAATCCTCCAATTACGAACTTTGCCAACCAAGCCACCGCAGCCCAACAATACAGTCACAGTCAACAGCAAAATTATTGAAGCACACATCCACACTTTTCATGTATATATTTTTTTAGTCTGGTCGCTACTTTTATCTTCAACTTACTTTTTTTTTATATAAACAGTATAAGACTAAGATCATGACTCGATAAATATTTACTTAACAAAACAGTATTAGGTGCACATCTTCGAAGCTGGAATTATTGCTAGTGCTTCAATAATTTTGCTGCCGACTGTAGAAGAGTAACTACGGAAAGTCTGCTGATGTGATTCCAACCAAAATTTCAAATTCATGTTATTCCAATTATAGTTAACAAGCATCTGTGAGATTTCAGTGGTGTAAAGTACACATTCCAAAGGTAAAACAAATAAATAAATAATAATAATAATAATAATAATAATAACAGTTTTTTAAAAGTACAGTCGGTAACAAAAGTCTCCGAACACTAGCAAAAGTCCCTGTATAAAAAAGGTACACTTAATACAGTTTTGTTAAATAAATCCTTGTCGAATAATGTTCTTAGACTGACTAGGAACAGGATTCGACAAGGATTTGTTTAACAAAACTGTATTAAGTGTACCTTTTTTTACATAGGAATTTTTGCTAGTGTTCGGAGACTTTTGTTACCGACTGCACTTGCTTATATCCAAATTTGAATAAAAATTATTATGCTTATTTTAATCAAACAATGCTAAAACCATTCTGAACATACAGTCGGCAGCAAAATTTTCCGTTCGCTAGCAATAATTCCTATGTAAAATAAACACACTTAGTGCTGCTTTGTTAAATAAATTCTTGTCGAGTCATGTTCTTAGTCGTCTAAGAACATGATTCGGCAAGAATTTATTTAACAAATCAGTATTAAGTGTACTTTTTTTAATATAGGATTTATTGCTAGCGCTCGAATAATTTTGCTGCCGACTGTAATATGGTTTAAAGCAAATAAACAGCTATAGGAAGCAACAACAAATTTCACAATCGAGTTAATTCTAAGACAAACTTATTCACCCTTTACCAAGTCGGGTTCAAGAAATCACTGAAAATAGTTTGAAGATTTTTATTCTAAAATGTTTATAATCTTTATTACCATCTGTGCAGGACCAGTATAATCATATCATATAATCATATTAGGTGATATCTGAAGATCTTTAACAATTACATAGATACATAGGCTGCACAGAAAGGTTTCGTAAACTGCCATTCGAGAATCTAAATAATGATTGATGTGACAGGAATTCGAGGCGCGGGGCAAACTAGACATTATATTAGTCGTTCGAGATATAATATGATATGAATAAAACATGTTACTTTAACCATCTGTACAATCCCTTCTAATTACAGTTCCGTTATGATTTTCTAGTCTTACAGACAGCGGCATTATACAAGAATCCCAATATTGTAAATGCGGACCTCTATCAGTGTCGCGTTAAGGTCATTCAAGCCACACGTTAACTTATGAGGAAATTTGTCCCATTATATTTCATTATATAATACATAGCTTCAAATTTCGTAACAAAAAATTAAAAAGCAACTTTTAAAAAGCAAGGGCTGATTTAAAGGTTATTAATTTTCTAAATTCGAAAAGGATATTTTAAAAAAATATCTGTTATATAATGAGAAATGATGCGGTGAACTTTTCAATAGATTAACATGCGGTTTGAATGACCATGGCAAGGGGGTTACATGGGTTTTAAAGGCTAAAAAAAAGCATGTTTTTTCTAACTTTTATCAATATATTAAATGAGATTTTTTATTCCCGATTTTGAGCCTTTAAAAGAGCAACATTGAAATTTTCATCAATAATTTTGGAAAATTCAGCCGATGGGTCCTGGTTTTTTGTGAACCCTTCAGAAAAATAATGGACGCGATTTCTCAAAAACTAATGCACCGATCTTATTAAAATTTTGCTCATTTTTTCAAAATAGAATTTACTAATGCTTGAACGAAATATTTTTTTTTTTTTTTTTTTCCGATTACAATTAATTTTAAAGGCTAAACGTTGGACAAAATATCCTGAAAATAGGGCTGTTTTTGAATACAATACAACTCTGTCAAAAATTCAATTTTTTTTTTTTTTTATTAATTCTTCGTTTAAACACTATTTTGAAGAAGTGTGCAAATTTTCAATAGCTGTGCAAACATTTTGTATAGTCTTTATACAAAAAGTTTTTCTCTCTATTTTTTTTTTTTTTTTTTTTTTTAAAGAAAATGTAAATAGCAATCCAAACTATGATGAGGAAATGGATTCTTTTTAGAAGGGGAGGTGAGGGAGAAGGCAACCTTGTATAAAAGCTATAGCTGTTGGTTTTACATACTACTACACATTATTTTAAATTTACTTTTTCTAGAAATTATGTAAAATGATGGAGATCGGATCAAACTCTTATCTACACAGTTCGTAATGTATCTAAATTTTTTCATGCAATCATGAAATGAACAATGATGGCCTACGTTTAAGGCAGCTCACTCCCTCTTACGATTTAGCTGTCTCTAGTCACCAAATCCCATGAAAGTCTATCGCGAAATTTGTTCATAGAATTACTCATTAATTAATTATCTATTATATCGATCTGGGCATGCGCGAGAAAGTTTTGAACCAATTCGGAACGGGAATATTCCTTTCTCTTTACGCAGTGCAATACGGATATCGATGATAAAGCTCAAGCAGACGCCATTGATATTTCGTATGTCTATGTCAGTCGTCTAATTAAAGCTCAATGATAAAAATAATTCACATGATTAATTCATTGATTCCTACTTTCCAAGGCAGTATATTAAAAACAAAGCAATTTGTGAATTACTACCGCTTACCGTCGCGCGAATTTTCGCCGAAATTTCCTTGCACATCATAGTGATTACAAGATTTTTACTTTTGACGCCACCTATTAGCATAAAAAACATATATATTCATGAGATATTTGATGCATATTTAAAATCAAAGATTTTTTTTTTTTTTTAATCTAATTATTATAATTTCTGATATTTAATTCCCATACTATATTATAGAAATAATAATAATAATAATAAAACTTAAAATATTAAAATTTTATGCAAGTAAAAATTTACATAGTGAAATTTATTATCAGAAATTAAAAGAGAAAATTATTATATATATATATATATATATATATATTTAATAATATCAGATTCCTTTTTATTTTTTTAGTAGCACACTTCTGTTGAATTGTAGTATTTTGATATAATAAAGTGTTATAATGCCAAAAAATAAAATAAAATAAATAAGTTATTGTGGGTTTCAATCAAAATCAAGTAAAGATGTTGTTTTTTTTTTTTTTTTTTTTTAATAGCGTGATCTATTTTCAAGTCCAAATAAAATTATAATTATAGAATATAAAGAAAACACTAATAAAATTTATTTTAAATTAAATTATTTTGCCTTTAATAAATTAATGTGGCTTTAAAAATGTATCTTTTTATAAATCTCAAAAAAAAAAAAAAAAAAAAAAAAGAAAGAAAGAAAGAAAGAAAGAAAGAACGAAAGATTTTTCTTTTCTTTTTTGTTTGACATTATAGCTCATAGATGACGCCAAAACTGTCATATTCAGATGGAGTATCATGGAGAATCATTCTGTATAGTAAACTATATTTGGCATATTGATCAGTTTGAAGAAAGGAAAGCTTTATTTACATTAGTATGGCAATAATCATTTAACTATGTTTTTCAATCATTGTACAGTAATAAAGTTATTTTAACCAAATTCACAATTTTGCTTATCCCATATCTTCTATTTCTTTCTTATCTTAACTCGTTGAGCGCCATGTCAGCCATTCTAGATTCTAGACATTCTGTCATATAATCTCTAAGTACTGAAGGAATCAAATCATCTTCAAACTTTAGAAGTGTGCAGAACATGTTGTACTTCAAACATTTCAGTGAAAGTTTTACCCCGAAAGTAAAAGCAGTGCCAATAAAAAATTAAAACGTTGAGCGCCCTTGTCAGCCATCGGTGGCTGACAGTGTCAAATATGATACAAAATAGGATATAAAACTAAAAATATTACATTGTTTTAATTAAGTAATTATTGAAAATTTGCTTATTTTTTATTTATTACAGGAGGAATCATTATGGAATTTTAATGGATTTTAAGAATTTGCGTGGCGCTCAACGTGTTAAAGATTGTATTTTAAACCCATTATCTTGGGTTTCAAAAGGGATAAAGTTTGATTTCTGTCATTTTTGTGATGTCTTCATGGGTTTTCTACTGCTTTATTCTTAAATTTACATGCCCAACATTACATTCTCATAAATTAAATGTAAATAATTCATAAGAGGAAGGCACATTTTCATAATTCCCCCCCCGCCCCCTCCTTTCTCATTATTAAACATATTTCAACGCGTTTTCTGTCTGAATTTTTATTTTCAAACTATCATAGTTGCATTTCAAAGATGAGCCTTGAAATTGATTTTTCTCCAATCTTTACTTTTAAAACATTCTGATTTGAAGATTTATTTTTAATTTTCGTAATACATGATAGTTTTATTTGGAAGAAATATTTATTTTGATTTTATATTTACTTTTAATACGTGATACGTAATATCCTTGATATTGTCATTTAATAAAACAATTTTTTAAGTGTTTAATTTTTATTTATTTTTAATTATTTTACAAATGGATTGAAATAAAGTGCTTTTTTTTTTTTTTTTTTTTTTTCCTCAATAAAAATATTTTTTTAATTTATATCAGTTTGCAGTTTATTTCTGACAACGAATTAATATTTTGGATTAAATCCAAATAGTTTTACAAATATGGAAAGGAAAAACCAGAATCAAAACTATGACTTTACACTTAAAAAATATATTTATTATTGTCTTGGCAAAATAGAATTAAATATATATTTTGCAAGCGAGTGAAATCTATTTCTTTCATGTCCTTTACAGAAAAACTGATCTATTACCGTTGATATTATAAGTTAATATAATTAAATCTTTGTATTTTTTCACTTTGCGTGAAAAGCAACGAACAAATTGCGCAGTAAACATGAAACGAGTGCAATTCTGTAAATCATAAGTCGATTTGGTGAGACAGGAAGGAATTTTATTATGGGATTAATCTCTGTTAAGTATTATCCCAAATATTGATACTACCTTATTTAGAAATATTGTTTTTTTTTTTTTTTTCGATAATTTATTTAAATTCTGCGTCTCTTTTAATTATCACTAACATTCTTTTGGTCATATTCAGAGTAAAATTAGTAAAAGCTTATGTGGAGTACGCTTAAATTTTGTATATTGAAATTTCATAAAATTTACCCCCCCCCCCCTCACCAACCAAAGCATAATTGATTAAAGCAGGGGCAATGCGATTGCGAAATGATAAAGGCGGAATGTTTTAAACTTTATGCCGTGAATAGATTTAGGTCCCAAATTTATACATCAGTGATCCGTCAAGTTTTGACAGGTATTAACTAGTAGTATTTTTACATTCTGTTTTCACATTCAGAAAATTAACAATCGTTAAATAAGTATACCTGTTTTCAAAAAAAAATTTTTTTTTTTTAAATGTACTATTTCACTTTACAGCTAAAAAAATGAGAAAAATACACACGCCTTCGACTGTTTGCTGGGGTGAGATATTTAAAATTATCTAATTTAATTTCTGATACATATATTTTGATAAAGTAATTAAATACGCTGACTGAGCTATCTCGAGTGCCAGACCGCCCTCCCATTAATCTGTTCAAATAAGTCTTATTTATAATTTATATTCAAGTCTCGTGCTCTTCTCTTATCTATTTAGTTATCTAACTAATTAATTAAGATGGAGTTTGCGCCAACGCAAACCTCACAAGTGGTGCGTTGCGCTTTGATTGCAGCACTCGTGCCTAATTTGTTCGCCTGACGAAGGGTCGTGTGTTCTTTCGACCCGAAACAATTGTTGCGAGTTTATTGCATTTTATGGTGTTTATCCAAAGTTCTCTAATTATTACTTTAAAACGCCAGTTCTGTTGTGCTTTATTATTATTATCCTACCATTGGCCGATTTGTTCTGCTCTCTAAGCTAGTAGACAGGAAGTGTCGGATTTTACACCAGGTCAAATTCATCGATCTAGCCGTTCGGAGTTTTCCGTAGTTTTCTCTGGAACTCCCGTGAATGCGGGATAGGAAACCTTTAAAATACCCCCCACGAAAAACATTCTACGCAGGTCTACCTAAGACCAAAGTGCAATCAATCGATCTTCACACCTTCGTAATAAATAATGATATTTACACATGCCATTTACAACCGGAAAAAGTCGTATTACTGTAACATACATCTATTTCGGGGTAACTGAAACATATTTATAGAACGTAGAGCACGATAGGTCCGTTTGACGAGTAGACACAAAAACAGAAGTAGGCAACAGAAAAACTAAAGTCATAAATACTTCCTAATTTCGTTAGAAAATCATAAAAAAAAAAAGAAGAAAAATATGTTCTTAAATATATTTGTATACATTGACAAATTTCGTGCTTAAATTTATATAAGAGAAATGTTAATAAGTAAGAGCTGTTTATTCGTATGCATGCAAGGTTGGTTGGTAGCTTTTATTGGCGAAAGGTCCGAATTCCTGTGGAATTCCGAATGTATACAATAGCAAATAAAGAATTTGATTATTCATTATAAGTTTAAAAATTAAAATTTCTTTATTAATAGGAAGTATTCTCAATTTCAAGGGGGGGCACAACATGAAAAAATATTTTTTTTTAATAAAATTCTGATAGCATAGTTTTAAAGTTAAAGAAAAAAATGCTTATTAGAATTTTCCAGAGGGGGGAAAGTGCACCCGCTTGCCCCATTGTGCCGACGCCCATGTTATTAATATTATTATCCCTATTTAGCGTTTGTTTACATTTTTTTGTAGAAAAAGCAGACATTTCAAATTTAATCATGTTAACTTTTACGACAGCAGATGGCAGCACTAAAATCATTTACATGAAATTTAAAGGTATAGTGGACGGACACTACATTTGTAAATTACTGTCTCTAAAAAAAAAAAAAAAAATAATAATAAGAAGAAATTTTGCATGCAGAAATGAATGCATTAAAACATAATAATATTAAATTTTTTTAATTTCTTCAAAATTGCTTGCATTAAAAAAGTAAACAATTTTTTTTTGGAAAATCCTCTCTAGCTAATTTTTAAATTAATTCATAAGAAATATTTTTACATTGAAATACTAAAATTTTGTGTGAATTTCAGGTTTTTCAAGATTTAAAATCATATTTTAAAGTTTACATTAAGACGAAAACTAAAATGGATATACAGGTATATTTGAATGTTTATAAGATGTCTTCATTACAATTTTTTATAACATTTAGTCTAAATATCGAAAATTAAATTTCTGACTCAATTAGGCAAATTGAAAAAAACAATTAATTTAATGAATAAATAACTTTGTGAGTAAATATGTACTAGAAATTGCAAAAACTCGCGACCGTTGTTTCAGTTTTCAGTTTTTGCAATAATAACACGAACCTTCGTCAGGTGAAACAACGAGGCACGAATGAATTCAATGCCGTAGCCAGGGGGGGGGGGGGGGGGGTCAAACCCCCTCCAAAAATTTTCAGATTTGTCGAGAAGTTTTAAATTAGAATTGATTTTAATCGCTCCCCATTATGCACTAAAGTTTGAACCACTTCCGAAAAATTTTCCTAGTTATAGCCTACCTTACATGGAGCCAATCAGGCCCTGCAAAGGGTTTGTGGCTTACTTTTTAATATTTTATTCTATAGGAAACATGCATGTTATACTGTATCAATTTTCATCTTGTTTAGTGCAATTTAAAAAGGATAAGGAACATTAAAACTTTTTTTTTTTCTAATACATTTTATCGCATCTTATGTCATATACTGTCATGGAATTAGAATCTTGCGCAGGTCGGGTAAACAGGATCCGCACTCGACCCGCAAAATGACTTTTGACCTGCAGCTTCTGATTTGACCCGACCCGCGACCCACAATAAAATAATGTTAATTTTATGAATCGGGATTATATTATTGGGTTATATTATTCAATAGATCTTTCAGAAAATAAAATGTTACATAATAAATTATAAGTATATGTCTAATTGAAAACAAATAACAAGTATAACAAAATTTCATATGTATAAATCTTACTTTAAGACAAGTAATGAAAAAAAAAAAGTCAATTCCTACTTACAAACACTATCGATTTTTTTTTTTTTTTTTTTAATAATTTTGAATAAGGAAATAAAAAGCGCGCGTGAAAAATGAACTTTTTTATATACCATGTTTTAAATTTTCTCATGAATCATAGAGCTCTTATCAATGTGCATAAAATCTTTAAAGTGATAATGACGTCAATTTTTGCCAGATGCATAATTTAACTTTTTAACGCTCACGTTTAATTAAATGTATTTATTTTTATGTCGAAAGAAAATGAACTCGTAATTTTTTTTTTTTTTTTTTTTTTTTTTTTGGCAACAATTAAATTATAGATAATATTTCAATGGCTATAATAACGCTGTTTATTAGGACGTTATTATTTTCATATTTTAATGAATTATAAGAAAACTAATCAAAAATGCGGAAATCGGACTTCGAAGTATTGTGTTGTCACCGGGTTCTGAGCAATACTGAAAGTTTCAAATTTCTAGCTAGTCGGGAAGTTAGTTAAAAATCGATTGCAAGATTTGTGCAAGAAATATATAGGGAGAGTGTGAACTAATAGTAGGAATTGAAAAATTCATGGCACCAAATATTTTGACAGCATGTTAAAAAAAAAAAAAAAAAAAAAAAAAGTAAAATGAGGAAGTCAATGTACACTAAAAGACAAATACATTTTTGCATATAAAGTTTCAACCGTTAACCATTAATATTTATATAATTGTAATTAAGCATATGCTATGATTCTAGTTCTTTAAATTACTATGAAGAAAGAGAATGTCACCCAATCACTGCTTCAAAAAAGTTAGATTCGTAAAAATGTAACGTAAAAATTTCTTTGAAGAAAACAATTTTTGCGCATAGATCCACTATCCATTTTTCCCTTTCCATTTTTCACAAGTTGCTCACAAATTAATGCAAATCTAACCTGCACCCGGTTCTCAAAGCGCGTAACCCGCGGGTACCCGAATCGATGCAGGACTCTTACATGGAATCTATGATTTTTATGTTTATAATGTGTTTTAAATGATAAAAAGTAATTTTTGAGTTGGAAAGGATTCTTTTATGTGGAAAATAATACAAAATAATGCCCATTCTAAAGATGCTCCGTTCAAAATGCTCTATGAGAAGTCTAAATTTTTTTAAATCTCATTTTCTTTCTTTCTTTCTTTTTTTTTTTTTTTCCTTTTTTAGGACTGAGGACTATTAGTCCCATTCTGGGATTTTTGCGGTGTCATTTTTCGATAGTTGGACGTTTATCGAAATCGAAAATTTATCGAAAATATAATTGAATAATTTGAAAGCGATGTTATAATTTGAAACATAAATAAATAAATAAAATAAAAATAATAGTCATCCGTCCTAAACTAAATTCTGCTTTTGCCAGAATTTCAACAAAATATTTTTTTTTTTTTTTTTTTTTTTTGAAAGAAAAGAAAAGAAAATTAATAATAATTAGTATCTAAACAAACACTATCGAAAAAGTTTCTTTTAATAATTTTGAATTAGGAAATAAAAAGTGCGCGTGCAAAATGAAATAAAAATAAGTAAAAAAATGCATTTAATGATGTAATTTTTATATAAAACGTGATCGCTTGCTATCTTAAAAAGTAGATGTAAAATTTAAAATTTATATGGTTTGTGTGGCATCTATAAAAATTGTTTTAAGAAATAGAATAAAATAAAGAAAGCAACGATGTTGGTTGCATTTTGTTATATAGTTTGAATTTTTGAATTTTATAGAAGTAATATCTACCGTAGGAATAATTTCTTATGTTAAAACTATAGGAAATTGTTATGCGAGCACAAGCGATGCTACTTTATTTTTTTAAACCTATGTTATTTGTGTATAAGAACTGTCAATTGATTACATTACAACTTATTCTTTTTTTTAATCAAATACACCGGTTAACATTCATACACATTTTTAAAAGGATTCGATGAAACCAAATTCGTATGGAGCCATTATACAGTCGATTAAGAACATGATTCGACAAGGATTTATTTAACAAAACAGTATTAAGTGTACTTTTTTTTATATAAGAATTTTTGCTAGCGCTCGAATAGTTTTGCTGCCGACTGTAAGAAACCGGTTATTCCCGAAATTTGGAACCCTAGAAAAATAAAGTTTAAAATTTTATAAAAGCTTTTTAATAATTTTTCAGGAAGTGTATAATGATATTATCTTAAAATTATCATTCATATCTTTTAAAATAACTATCTAGAATTTTTTAATTGCATAGATCCTGACAATTTTCATCATTCTTGTCCCTTTAAAGATATTGAATTGTACCAGTTTGCAATTTCGCCCATAGGCATAACGTATTGGAATTTTTTTACATATCCCTGTACACAAGTTTCAATTAGCATCCCTATATGATACATATTGTAAATGTCGAGTTTCTGAACTTCCTGCTGCTATTTGTTTTTCAGGTATGCCGAAAGCAGACACACACACACACACACACACACACATTGTTTTTTGGATTCAAAGGACTTCAAAACTTGTAAATATAGTGAAAACTCAGTTTCACACATTTTGACCCTAAAAACAGTACTTTCTGCACAATAAATAGATAAGAGAGAGTAAAACGTATTCAATTAAAAAAAAAAAATTTAAAACAGTAAAAGATTAAATTAGATGAAATATAATTTTTGAAATTTTTGAGAAAACGTAATTAATTCTCCAATGGGGTTTAGCTCTATGTTTTAAATCTTTAAGGAAAAGAGGTAAAATAATTAATTCTCTAATATGCCTAATTCGCTACTGTGTTACGCCAATCTATTTTGAAGAGAAACTGAATAGACTACTTGAAAAAATGAGGGGCTATAAAGTTAGAATTTTACTTTTTATTCTGCAGAAATTTTGAATAATTCCAGAAATGAAAAGCCGTGAGATTAGTTTCGATGCACTTGCCAGATGGTCGACAATCAATCTCCCCAAACAGGCTTTCAAATTTCCCCAAATCAGGGGATTTCCCCCCAAAAAATACCCATCTCAATTTCTACTAAAAAAGTTAATTTTTAATTTTTAATTTTTTTTTTTTTTTTTTTTAATATTTAACAGATTTAAGCCCAAAATTTTCCCCAACTCAATTTCTACTAAAAAAGTAAATTTTTAATTTTTAATTATTATTATTATTATTTTAATATTTAACGGATTTAAGCCCAAAATTTTCCCCAGTTAAAGCTCATTTTTGAAAAATGTCCCCACGAAAAAAAAAAAAAAAAAAAAAAAAAAAAAAGTACTAGTTATAGGAAAATTTTAATCCTGCATTAGTGCTGAGAATATACATAGGATTTACTTCAATCCTCAAGATATTTTGAGGATTTCCTGGGAAGAAGGGGTGCCTTCAAAAGGACCCTACATGCTGAATAAAACTGTTAAAAGTTCTTAAACGTTGGGATAAATCCCTACAATTGACAACGCTATAAACTTATCACGTATAGAAAAGTTAAAAAATTCCCCAGATTTCTCCCCAAAAATTTTAAAAAATCCTCTCGAAATTCCCCACAAACATTCGGTCTACAAAAAAGTCCCCTGAAGCCTAAAAAATCCCCCCAAAATGGGGACAAAATCTCCAATCTGGCAACACTGGGACAAACTACTTTTAAAAATACGAGTAGTATAGAAAAAAAGAGAAATCTTCGATCTACTTTCAGAATTTAAAAAAAAAAAAAAAAAAATGGATGAATGAATGTACATGTTGTGTGTGTGTGTGTTAGTTAACTAGTATGACATTACTCTATTGATTAAAAATATTATTTTGGTTTACTTTAAAATAAAAAAAAAATATTTTATTGCAGATTATTAAAAAAAAAAAAAAAAAAAATCAAGGGTGCATTCTCACTGCGCGCATGATATTTCAAAAAAGTATTTGAGATACGAACTTAAAATTTTTCTCAACCATACATTTTGACATAATGAATAAAATGAACTAAAAATAAGAAGTTCTTTTCAATAGAAATATATATATGATTGTGGAAACATAAAAATTTTGATGGTTATTTCATATTTCGAATTTAATTATTAATTAAACTCCGTATAATTGAAGCCTTTTAGTTCATATTCTTAATTTGAATGTTTTGTTTCCTTTAATATAAAAATTAGAAGGATAAAAGAAATTGTAATTGAGATATCTTGCGCGCAGTGCGAAAGCACCCTTGAATTTTTTTAAAACTAATCGGCAATAAAAACAATTTTCTATTTTAAAGTAAACCAAAATAATATTTTAAATCAATAGAGCAATTAATAGAGTAATAATTAATTAAAAATTAATAAATAAATAATTACATTAAATAAATAAATTAAAATATAATAAAATAAAAAATAAATTAAATTAAATTAAAAAAAATATTCCTTCTCTTTTTGTGTGTGTGTTCGTTTCTTTTGGTTTTCTGTTTTTTTTTTTTTTTTTTTTTGGTTGTATCCTCTCTGATTGGTCTTGCTGGATGCTTCCTATTGGTTGGTTGTGTTGCTCCTCCCCCTCTGGATTTCGCCCTGCTTTCAGTTTTGCTTTTGTCTCCAAGGCAGTAGCACGTGTTTTTTGCACCTGATGAAGAAAGGCCACGTCCTTTCGAAGCCGGTTGTTCTGCCTTCAATTTCATGGTGTGTGAAGAAGTTTGAAAGTTTAAATACAATAGAGTAATGTCATACTAGTTAACACACACACACACACACACACACAAAACATGCATTCATTCTTTTTTTTTTTTTTTTTTTTTCAATTCTTAAAGTTGATCGAAAATTTCTTACTTTTCTCATTTTTAAATGTAGGCTGTCCCTTTAATAGGTTGAGAAAAGAAACTATTTATTATTTGTTCTTAAATTTAAAATGTTTATCTCACTTTTTCCTTACACCTTTATTTTTAGTCCATAAAGGCTATTGCTTTCAATCTGCTGGAAAAGCATCGTCACTGTTTGCAGTGGACTACCTAGAATAGAGTAGGGTGAAATACTTTTCCATATTACGGGATAGAGTAAAAGAAAATAGACAATGAAAAACTTAATTTAATTATGTAGGCGAACATAGGTTTAAGGCACAGATCCGCGTCATAGTATAAACAATCATGTATCACTCATAAATTATGAAATCCTTTCCATATTTTTAAAGGAAAAAATAGTCATTATGGGTGAAACTATTAAAAACTGTAGGAGACAGATTTATATTTTATCATTTCTTAATTTGTAACTACAACATAAATAATATTTTTTTCCCTCTGTGTTTTTGCTCTTCTTAAATTTATCCTTGATGAATATTTTCTTTCTTGTTCTTGTTCTCTCTCTTTTTTTTTTCTTCTGTTCTGGTCCCAGGCGACCTTTGGAATAGAGAAAATCGGAATAGACCTAATATATAAAAGAAAAAGACATAACTGTCTCGCAACAAAATTTCCCCCAGACATACACGTGCGAATCGGGACACACACTATCATTTTCGACGACCCTGATGTCTGCGCCTGTGAAATTTCTTCAGGTGTTTCTGAAACAAAAACACTGAGAGATTTTCCAGCATTACGAATTATAACGAAATCAAAAATCTTTTGCACATCTCTGACGGCGCCCCGATGGCGGCTCGCTTGTTTGCATCGAGCTCGATGTCGTGATCAAACTGCAAGGCTATGACCTTCATAAAGGTTCACTTTCGAACGGTAAGTAAAAGAACTTTTTTACCCACACGGAAGTCTCCAAAGGGAAAAAAAAAAAAAAAAAAAAATGGGTGCTAACCATTTTGCGGCAAGTTTATGAAAGGGAAACGAATTGTTTTCTAATGAAAGTTTCATCCATAAAAGCTCTTGTCTGATGTGTTTTTGATGAAGTCTTCAGCATAGAAAAACATGGAAGAAAGATGCAAAATCCATAACCCATGATGGCATAACCTAACTTTTCCAGACAATCGTATCATATCATTTCCTCTCATACGAGTGGTTGTTGTTCTCACGACTCTTGGGAACACTCATTTATTCTCACAGAAAAAGAATGGTGTCCATTTTCTAAATGTACTCCAAATAAAAAACACTTTAAGGTTTTTTTTTTTTCTTCAAATAAAATAAAACGATTTTATTATTATTATTGTTATTATTTATTTATTTTTTACTTTCTTCTATATGTAATATAGAGAAAGTATTGGATTCGCGAAAATTTTCGATCTCCGTTTTTTGACGGATCTACACGTTTTGGGAAATCCTGAACACGAATTGATGGTTTTTAAAAAATGTCTGTCTGTGTGTGTGTGTGTGTATCATGTTTTTTTTTTTTTTTTTTTCCACCGTATCTCACGAACCAATGAATGAAATTTAACCAAACTTGGTATGTAGTTAGACCCTGACATACTGATTAGATTTGGGGATCAATCGCTCAGCAGGTGGCGCTGTGATCGCATTTTTTGTAAACTTTTAACATGGCAGTATAGGACAAAATTTCGTATAAATGTACATAATGAGAGTTATTTTTAACTTGTGATTGCGAAACTAATATGAATTATTGATAATTGTTGTAGTTAACTAGGAAAAAATTTTTGTGCATGTGGGGGCATCGGCTCCCCCCTGGGGGGGGGGGGTAAGTTTTCAAGATGGATATCTTTCGAAAGGTCTCATCAATACCTTTAAAACGAATGGTTGAACGATAATTCTGTGATAATTCAAAACATTATCGATTTTTTTTTTACTTTTAACGAAAAAAAAAATCGATTTTTTTTTTTTTTTTTTTTTCTGGGTGAATTTGTATAGGAAAATATAGAAGAAAGTCATGTGGTGGCCACAACATACTAGTTTTTCTCTTAGATTGGATTTAAAAAGAAAACCGAAATTTTTTCTAATTCCGGAGGCAAGAATCTCCAAAAATAAAAAATTCTAGATAATGTAGGGTGTAGGTGTCAAGAGGGGACAATAACTAATCCCGCAGGCAGCCAAGGCCCATGTTATTCTACGTGAAAATTTGATCCCATCATTACTCATTATCTAATGTATTTTTTTAAATTCCGTTTTCATATTCAGAAAATTCATAACCGTTAAATTAGTACTCATTTTATAAAAATGGATTCTTTAAAATTTTTGTATTTTCAGTTAGAAAAAAAATATATATGAATTTTTACTAAGTGTATTTTTCTCATTTTTCAGCAGCAGAATAAAATACAAAAAATTAAAAAAATCAATTTTTGGATAATATGTACTATTACCGTAATTTAGTTAAAAAAAGCCGAACTGGTAGATAAGCCGCAGCTTATTGAAATGTTGCTTAAAAAACAATGCTCTTAGATAAACCGCGGCTTATGCAAGCATTCTTACGATGATGTGACAGATAAATAAGGAAAAAAGGTATCAGTCTTCTGACATCTACGCAAGCTTATAAAAATAATAAATTTTTAATTATAAATGAAAATAATAATTTAAGAAATAATTAGGTATAAAGAAAATAAAATCAAACTATACCAGTATGCAGATGTGATGCAACAAATATGATAAACACGTGAACAAGATGGTGGAATTGGAATCCAGGCATATGTACTACAAATTCATAAAAATAATTAATTATAAATAAAAGTAATAAATTATTTTAAAAAGCACTGTATAAAAAAAATAAAATAAAATAATAAAACAAAATAAAGCCAGAATACAAATACGAAGCAAAAAATCAAAAACAAGGGAACAAGATGGCGAATTCCAGACGTATATGCAAATTAATCAAAATAAGAGATTATTAGCTAATAAATAAGAGATTATAAGCGTGAATCAGTGCTCGAGAAACTCGAATACTAAACTTCCGTTTTCGGGGAAGATCGACTGTTCCAAGAAATATGGACGACGGAATTTGGCATTATTAGATAGCCCGCACTGATAGATAAGCCGCAACCCCCCCCCCCCCCCCCCAAAAAAAAAAAAAAAAAAAAAAAAAAAAAATCAATTTTTTTTTTTTTTTTTTTTTTAAAGATAGCCCGCGGCTTATCTTCACTAAATTACGGTAATTTAACAGTTATACATTTTCTGAATGTTAAAACGGAATTAAAAAAAAAAAATGCATTAGGTAATGAGCAATTATGGAAACAAATTTTCCCACTGATTAAACATGGACCACGGCTGTCTAGGTCTGGGTGAAGTACCCTCCGTAGGGAAGCTTGGTCTTTCTAAAGGATCCTAGCCAAATTTCGCAGAAAAACACTGAAAACAAATTCCGTTAACCAGCTTCAAGGGCAGAACCTCCCAGCCGCTGGTGGGGCTTGAAAATTATTGAAATTCTTCAATTTTTGTTACAAGTAAAATATCAGTTTCTTTAAGGTTATTCCATTATTATTACATTTTATTTTCAGTTCTATTTTCATTTTGAGAATGATAAATAGGACTTTTAATTCTGTATAGTATTAATTTTTATATTTTATTACGTTTTTCGTATTCTCACTAAACAAGATACATGCTATTTCAAGCAGTTGTGAAAGTAGAATAAAACTTAAAGAAAGAAGTAATTTTGCTTTGGCTGCAAAAGTATCCGAGCACTAGCAATAATCCTTGTCTAAACAAAAAAAAAAAAAAGTACATTTAATACTGCTTTGTTAAATAAATCCTTGTCGAGTCATGTTCTTAGGCTGTTATTCACCAATAACTTCAACTCCCGGTTGAACACAAAAATTTGAAAAGCGCATGAAGGCGGGGTCACAATTTTCAGCAAATTTTGACGTGTTGTTTCTGCCATCTAGCGGTATAAATATATTCAGATTTTTTACACGAATGTAACCAATCAAAGATTATATGAAATCGTTGACGGTAGATGGCAGAATAAGCGTACCAAATTTTGCTGGAAAGCTGTACCCTGCCTTTAGACGCTTTTCAAGTTTTTTCGTTGAACCAGGAGTCGAAGTTAATGGTGAATACGGCCATTAGTCAGTCTCAGAACATGATTCGACAAGGATTTATTTGACAAAGCCGTTTTAAGTGTACTTTTTTAACATCGGAATTATTGGCTAGTGCTCGAAAAATTATACTGCTGACTGTAACTTTAAAAGGGGTAAGGTAACAATGAGGGGGAAAAAAAAACATTAAATCATTAAATTCATTTTTTTACTTATTATTATTTCATATTATTTCACGCGCACTTTTTATTTCCTAATTCAAAATTATTAAAAAAAAAAACTTTTTCAATATCGCTTGTAACGATACTGATTATTATTAGGACTGAGGGCCTATTAGTCTCAGACAGGGATTTTTGCGTTGTCGTTTTCGATAGTTGGACATTTGTCGAAATCATTTTTCGATAGTTGGACATTTATCGAAATCTAAAATTTATCGAAAATATAATTGAATAATTTGAAAGCGATGTTAGAATTGGGAAGAAAAAAAAACTAATAGTCCTCCGTCCTAAGCTAAATTCTGCTTTTGCCAGAATTTCATCAAAATCTTTTTTTTTTTTTAATTTTCTTTTCTTTTCCTTTCAATAATAATAATAATAATAATAATAATAATAATAAAAAGATTTTGATGAAATTCTGGCAAAAGCAGAATTTAGTTTAGGACGGAGGACTATTAGTTTCTTTTTTTCTTCCCAATTATAACATCGCTTTCAAAGTATTCAATTATATTTTCGATAAATTTTAGATTTCGATAAATGTCCAACTATCGAAAAATGATTTCGACAAATGTCCAACTATCGAAAACGACAACGCAAAAATCCCAGATTGAGACTAATAGGCCCTCAATCCTAAAAAAAAAAAATCTTTTTTAATTTTTCCAAGAGCTGGTTAAAAAGTCCAATATCTGCATTTGCTCATTTTAATTATTATTTAATTAGTTTACTTTATTTTTTGTTTGATTAATTTACTTATAAATGTTCACTTTTATTTTGCTTCTTACCTTTAAAAAAAAAAATAATAATAATAATAATAAAGTTAACATTCGCATGGGGATAGGGATATGATGTTAACATTCTTACAGAATATATTCAGTGTTTTGTTTTGTTTTTCTTCCTTTTTATTAGAAATGAAAATTTATAAAAACGCTACCATTTAAAATATAAAAGGAAATATCAAAACGCGTAAAATTAAGAAAAAAAAAAAAGAAATCCTAGTTATTAATGTTAGGAAGAATTCTGCCCATTCCTCATCCTAACGTTTGTTTCTATATTTCGTTTTGTTTTACTTATGTATAGTTTCATTTATTTCTTATGCATTCACTTGTCTATTGAAATGTTATTTATCATTAAATAGCAATAGTATTAATAATATGTCTACCAGTCGTGTAAAAAAAAGAAAGAAAAAGAAAAAAAAAAATCACTTCAGTTTTAAATTTTTAATAATTTTTTTAAACTAATATTAAATGATTAAAATTTCATCTTCTATCCACTTTATAACTTTTTTTTTTTTGGTACTATCATTTTTTTTTTTTTTTTTTTTTTTTTTTTTTTCTTATTTCATTAATATTTAATTTAATCTTTAAAAATGAACGAATTTCCCTTTTTATTCAAAAGATATCAGCTGAATACATATGCATTCAAACTATAAAGTTTGGAATATTTTCTGCTATAACAACTGTTTTCAACCTCGTTCTCTACTGATTGGAATGCATAATGATATTCAAATGGGAATGAATAATTTACAAGACATTTTATAATTAGGTTTTGAAATGTTGGAACTTTTAAAAAATATCTTTAGCTTAATTTTCATGTTATAACACTCATAACTGTTAAAAAATTCAAAGCTTAAAGGGGGTCTTGTAATTTTAAAACAGCGGGAAAACTAATGTAATAACGGTTTATATAGATCTAGCAAACTAAAAATGTAAACATCTCCACCATTTTTCACCATGCTTAAGTTCAGTCCCACAAGAAATTATTCACTCGAATCCCCCAAGTATTTGTTACAGGGTTACGTGACATTTTTGTAATCTCATACCATTAATGTAGAGAAAAACGCTGAAATTCTTAAATTACCTTAATTATGTGCGGAAATTTGTTACCTTCACATTCAAAAAATTCACAAACGTTAAATTAACTATGCTCGTTTTCGAAAAATTGCATGTTCATATTTTTATTTATTATTTTATAGAGAGAAAATGAGCAAAATGCACTTTTACAGTCGACAGCAAAATTACTCGAGCGCTAGCAATAATTCCTATGTATGAATCGACAAGGATTTATTTTACAAAGCAGTATTAAATGTACTTTTTTTTAACATAGGAATTATTGCTAGCGCTCGAGTAATTTTGCTTCCGACTGTATTATAGTTATTATTATTAATTTATTTTTAATTCAAAATACTCAAAATAAGTAAATAAAAAGATGAGTACTAATTTAGCATTTGTGAATTTTCTAACTGTGAAAACGGAATAAATAATCTGGTGTGTCACTCACACAACTTTCTCTTACCCTGAAATTTAATACTATAAATACAGGTTGGAGATTAAGAGGTAAGATACCGAGTACTGTTATGTAAACCTATGTTAAACAATTCAAATTAGGCTTCAGAAGAGTTTTAAATGATAATTAGTTCTGTGTGAGGGGGCTACCGCACCCTCAAACTCCCGTTTCATTAATGCACCTACATTTATATAGAATTAAATTCTGTTATTAAAATTCAGACAACTTTCACACGCAACATTCCTTGAAACTTATCATAATGCAGTCGATTTCCATATTAGAGAAGTAGTATAACACTAAATATCCAAAAAAAGTTGAATTTATTCTCGATATTACATTTAAAAAAATAATAATAATGCTAAAAATGAAAAAAATCGATGACTTTATTTTAAATTATCGCAGATCGATAGTTCAACCATTCGTTTTAAAGGTATTGGCGAGCTCTTTTGAAAGATACCCATCATGAAAATTTATTCCCCTCGAGGGGGACTTCCTCCCGGGGGGTGAGGCGAAGCTCCTACATACACCAAAAAATTTTCCCATTTGACTATCTCTAATGCAAAAAATATATATTCGTTTCATTTGGTTTAGTGCAGTCTATAAATGTTAAACTCTACTTACCTGCAATTTCCCCCATAGACGTAATGTATTTGAATACTTTTGAGTGTCCCTGTACACGAACCATTTGCTTTATTTCAACGAAAAGCTTAGTGTAGCATCCCTATATCATACACATTTAGAATACCGAGTTTGGAATTTCTGCTACTATTTGTTCCTGAGATATGCTGATAACACACACACACAGACCATTCTCTAAAAACATGATTTTCGTATTCAGGGGACTTCAGAACATGTAAATATAACAAAAACTCACTTTCGAAAATTTGACCCTGAAACAATACTTTCTCTACCTTATGGGTAAGAGAAAGTAAATAAATAAAAAAAAAAAATTACTTTATGTAGTGAATAATTGTGGTAAGTAATTTTTACACAGAATTACATGGATCTTGACTGTTGGGAAGATTACAGTCGGCAGCAAAAGTATCTGAGCACTAAAAAAATTCCTATATGAAAAAAGTACTCATAAAGTTTTGTGAAATAAATCCTCGTCGAATCATGTTCTTAGTCAGTCTAAGAATACTATTCGACAAGGATTTATTAAACAAAACAATAGTAAGAGTACTTTTTTTACATAGGAATTTTCGCTAGTGCTCGGATACTTTTCCTGCCGACTGTAGGTACTGTATCTTATTCTTAAATGGCATGTCAGAAATTCCTTTCATATTATATTTATAGTTAAATTGTCCGAAGTCGTCGACGTTAACATTAAAAAACCTATGTGTAACCACCATATAGACCTATGTATGTCCATCACTGGTATAGTTACCGTACCATGAGAGAAATTGTTTTACGTTTTCAAATTAAAAGGATTGTGAATGGAAAAAGGAGAAATGAAACTAAAAAAAATTTCTTTCTTTATTCTTTCTTCGATATTCAACAGAAGAAAATAATCAATTAGTAAAAAAAAAAAATTATTTCCTGTTTTTGATGGATTTACACGTTTTGAGGGATCCGGAACATTAATTGAACATTTTCAGAAAATGTCTGTCAGTATGTAACAAAAATGTTTTAGAAGCTCCAGTTCAAAAACTACTGCACAGATTTTCGATTTTCATATGAATTTATATGTAGTTGTACATTGACATATTTTAGTGCCTCTCAACTTTTGATAAAAATCCATTGTATGCAATCATCTGAATTTTTCTTTATATTGAATAATAATTTGGAAAGGGAATTCGTATTATATATTCTGTGTCAGTCTAGAAAAATATCATTTTAAAGACTGAACTTTATAAAATTTAATTTCTTATTAGAAGAGTAAAAAATTGCACTGAAAACTAAAAATATGTTTTTATCAACATACACAGACAATTTTTATTAATTTATTTATTTTTAATTGGCATCCTGATTACACGTTTTCAGAAAGAATATTCGGTAAAAAGAAGTGTAAAGCGAATTTTTGTTATTATATTGAAGATTCTGTTATACATAGTACATACTATATACAAGGCCGTAGCCAAGGATTTTTGCAGCCTGAAATTTTGTAAATGTGTCAGTTACATATCCGTTTTAACATTCAGAATTGTGTACTAAAACTTGAACCCCCCTCGAAAAGTTTTTCTGGATATGGCCTTGACTATATGGCAAATGATTTATTGCTGGCAGCAGAAATAATAATGATAATGACCATGATGTAATTGAAAATGTAACTGAAAATTATCTTAAACAGGAAAAGTCTTATTAAACATGTTTCTCAACAGTATATTAAGAAGAAAAAAAGAAAAGAAAAAGAATGCTTTAGAAAGCGATTTCATATACGTATATTCTGAGGATGATTAGTTTATAATAAAAAGTGATACATATTTATTATTATTACTTTTTCCTGAAAATACTGCAAATGACTCGCCAGTGTTGAAAGGTAATCAACTTGTGATGGTGATTTTGAAAGACCTGACAGTAATACCTCATTCTGCCCCCCCCCCGCTCCCCCGGCCTTCATCCTTAAAAAATGGACCTCTTTATAGTCAATTCTACTTTTTCTTCCTTTAAAATAAATTGTTAAAAAAAAAAAAAAATAGTGTGAAACAGCCACAAGACTTCCATTACCCACTATTACACGTATTATATGCATTTTTTTTTTTTTTTTTTTTTTTTTTTGGGGGGGGGGGGGTAATATGATCCGAAGACATAGTTACAGTCGGTAACAAAAGTATCCGAACACTAGGAAAAATTCCTATATAAAAAAAGTAGAGTTAATACTGTTTTGTTAAATAAATCCTTGTCGAATCATGTTCTTAGTCAGTCTAAGAACATGATTCGACAAGGATTTATTTAACAAAACAGTATTAACTCTACTCTTTTTATATAGGAATTTTTGCTAGTGCTCGGATACTTTTGTTACCGACTGTACAATTGACCTAACGAAGTAGAGACCTAAAAGTTTTCCGGTATGAGAAAGTACTTGTAAAGACACTTGTAAAGACGTATAAAACAAAGCTTACATAGCAAGTTAAAAATTAAGGGGGGAAAAAATGGTAGAGTTTATTTTTTGAAACACCAATTTCCGAGATCTAAAATTGACTTACCTATAAGTAGGATGACTGTTAATTTTCCTGCAATAACCGCGTAATACATGAGAAAAGATATTTAAAATTGATTTATGTAAAAATTTTCAAGAAAATCGTTAGAGCCGTTTTTGAGATAACAACTTTTACCAAAACTTGACATATTCAATAATTGAAACAATAGTCACATACAAAAGGATATTTAAAAGGAAGTTAATATGACGAGTTTGAAAAAAAATCCGTACAGCTGTTTTTTTAAAAAAAGCACTTACGAGACCTGAAACTGAGCTATTTATACAGGACGCCTATCAATTTTCCTATCAATTTTTTTATATATCATTCAAAAGGACATCTAATAGAGTGTTTTTATAGCAACTTTGAAGAAAATCGTTAGAGCCGTTTTCGAGAAACGGACTTACAGTCCCACTTCCGGTTTCCGATAACCCACTTCCGGTTTTCCAATTTTCACCAAAATTTGGAAACTTCGTCTGTACACCAGACCTGTATCAATTCTGAAGTTTCATAGTTCTATCTTTATTAGTTTCAGAGATATGATAGCCAAATTTCACACATACATACACAACACACACACTGACCAATTGCCAAAAACTACTTTTTTGGACTCAGGATCAGGAGGCCTTAAAACGTGTAAATCAGGTGAAAACAGGTCAATTGTCTACACTAGGGACGGCCCAAATGGGATTTTCATTCCGCGAGGATCTTTCTAATGAGTCCTAGCCCGTATTCATGCGAATTGCGGAGAAAATCACGGAAAATTCCGACCGGCTGGGTCGACTGGCGCGACCTCGGATCGAACTCGGCACTTCCTGTGGGTCAGATTTTGAGTACAAAACCGCCCGGCCACTTGTGGAGCATCTACTAGATTCAGAAATATTGTATTTCTGTAATTTTATGCTCTAAGAAAGCTTAAAAAATGCATTTGTATACTACATAGAAGTTGCTATTGAAATTTGAACATGTAGGGTAGGAGGGGGAAAAAAAGGTCCAAATATTTTATTATTTTATCTATTTTACTTTATCTTTAGAAAGTTTTTCAAACGTTTGTGGTCTTGGAACCACTGAAATAAGGGTTATATATATTTAAAAAAAAAAAAGATATGTTCAATTAAAAATTCCAAATACGTGGAAGAGTTATAATACTAATTTTTAATAACTAGTAGTAACTAGTTGGCATAGGTGGACTCTGTTCAGTTCCCCATCATATTTATGTTCTCATAAATTTCTAGTGCGAGACATATTATAATCATGTTAAAAGAAATGAATCTGACCAAAGCTTGATACAGGGACAGAATGAAATTCCCGCCTAATAGGCTATCCACCCATCCACCGTTCACTTCGATATATTTACCTTATTCTAATCTATTAATTTATTTTATCAGGGTCAATTCCGTTGTATAGTTTTCATGCTACTATTTCCAATGCATGCATTGGATTTTGAGGATTATTGCAATAATCCTCAAAATTCATATGAAAAATTTACAATTTCGCTATGTTCGTAAAATCGTAAATTACGAATAATTTACGAAATTTTCCTATTAGAATATTTGTATTCAATCATGTTCAAACAAATATCATAAATGTAATTTTGGAGTTGTCTAATGTATTTATGATCCTCAAAATGGAAGTTTATGTTCAAATTTGCCTTATTCTGACATGTTATGTAAATCGTAAATTCCAAATAACTTACAAATTTTTTTAATTGGAAAAATCATAGTCTATGATATTCATGTCAGTATCCTAAATAATATTTCGAAACTGGTTTGACATCTTTACGATGAAAATATCCCTCAAGATTAACGTTTGTTTGAAATTTTGTTCTATTCTGCCATGTTAAGAAATTCGTAAATTTCCAATAACTTACGAAATTTTTATAGCGAAAAATTCATAGTCAGTGATATTCATGCCAGTGTCCTAAACAATATTTCAAAATTAGTCTGATATCTTTACGATGAAAATATCTCTCAAAATTGACGTTTATGTGAAATTTTGCCCTATACTGCCATGTTAAGAAATTCGTAAATTTCCAATAACTTGCGAAATTTTCAAAGTAGCATATTTATAGTTACTGATGTTCATTCCGGCATCAAAACTGATATTTTAAAACTGGTCTGACACTTTTACAGTAAAAGGTTTTCATTTAATGCACGTTTAAGTGAATTTTTGTCCTATTCTCCCATGTTAAGAAAATCGTAAAATTCTAATAACTTGCGAAGTTTTTTAATTCGAATGTTGCAAATGAATAGGGTTCTTGCCAGTGTCGAAAGTAATATTTTAAAACTGATCTGACCTCTCTGCGACAATTTGTTCTTGAGATATCGTGTACACAGACTAACAAACTAACGGACTAACACACTATCAGACACCCTACAGACAGACACCATACAAATTTTGTCATTTTTGGATTCCTCACACCTGAAAACGTGTAAAAAAGTCAAAAAACCGAGTTCGAAAATTTTCACAATTACCTAAGTTCCCCATACCTATAGTATGATGGGGAACTAAAAATTAATCTTGTTTCATATGCGCATTAGGCTTAGAATTACATTTGATTATTAATATATATAATGATCCTCATCTGTCATTCACGATTCCGGTTTACACCGCTTCAAAACAGAGACTTTTGGCAGCCATTTTTTTTTTCCCGGTTTGTTCAATTCAACTTACGAAAACATACATATTATTTTCATATATCATACATGTTTTGTATCGCACATATTGTTATTTATTCCTTCTAAAACCTCGAAAAACTATTCAATTGTAATGTTTAAATGTTTAATTAAATATAACGGATCAATGGCTATTATAAACATGAACCTATAAATAGAATTATGTAACTTCATGATTATAAACAATGCAATGCCAAATAAAAACAAACCAAAACTGTTGCCATTCAGAAAATACAAATTACAAATGGACAACTCTTTAATTGCGAATGAACGACTCTTTGACTGTCTCATTAAAAAAAAAAAAAAAAACGCTTAAAATATTTCTAAAACATATTAAAGCCTTAAAAATCTTAAAATATTTGTAAAAACATATTAAAGTCTTTAAATATTTTTATCAAGCTTCATTATTTGTTTACATTGTAAGGTATGATTGGCGTCGAGTTCAGTACGTAAATGTCGCCAGTTGATTTTAGTTTTGAAATTAGTGTAAAGTTGTAGTTGGGATAGAATGTTTGGTTGGGCAAGTAAAGGTCACCAGTTGAAATGTGTATTGAAAGTAGGGTAGTCTAAGGTGATAATGTCGAGTCAAGATGAAATATTCGGTTGAGAATGAGAAAGTCCCGAGCTGGATCCTGGATGAGATAGCTGGTTGGGAGTATAGAGTAGAGGTGAATTTGGGTTAGCATGGAATGTCTGTAATTATTGGATAGTTAGTTAGAAAATACGCAAGCAAAGTGATGACGTCACTGGGAGTCAGAGGATGTAAGAAAAAGATTTCCTATGTTAATCGCCCATTGGATTTTTTGTAAAAAATTATTAAAAATTGAGGAAAATTATTTCCCGATTTTAATTCCCATATTTCGGTATAGATATGTATTAGTTATCGTGTGCATGTGTTAGATTAAGTTGTTTTTGCTGTAAAATTGATAAAATTTAAATTTTAAATTTCAAAACTTTAGAAAAATAAAATAGCAAACTTCCATATTCGATTGAAAACTTAAACATTTCATTTCAAAGGATGATATTTACACAATAAATATCCAACTAATATACTAATTAAAAGGAAAATAATAAATATTCTATCATAATTTGAAGTCAAATTTGTTTTCAAATGTCTAAATAAAGTGTCTGATATAAGATACTCTTATGTTGCAGCGGAATAGATTTAATATATCTGTCATCCTTGGCGGAAAAAATATATCGCCAAATTATTTGGCGAACATATTTCATTCCTTTCAAAAATCATGGTTAATTTAACAACTTATATTATGAAAGCGATGAATTATATGAAACAATATTTCGTACAATACATATTACGAAAATAAACATCTGGCATGTATATTTTCGTAGTATGTTTTTAAACGCCAAAGATGACACAGTTTTGAAATTTAAAATTTTGTCAATTTGACAGCAAAAATAACTCAATCTAACACAAGGATACGATAGCATATCTATACCCAAATACGGGTATTAAAATCGGGAAATAATTTTCCTCGATTTTTAACAATCTTTTACAAAAAATACAATGGACGATTAACATAGGAAATCTTTTTCTTGCATCCACGGACGGTCAGTGATGTCACACTTCGCTTACGTATTTGGAAACAGGATCTTCGATAGTCTTAAAAAAGTATTTTGGTAAAATGAAGTGAATCGTTATTTACTTCCTCCTACCCATAGGGTCGAGAAAGTATTGTTTTAGGGTCAAATTTTCGAACGTGAGTTTTTGTTATACTTCCATGTTCTGAGGTCCCTGAATACAAAAATCACGTTTTTAGCGAATGGTCTCTGTGTCTGTCTTGCTGTCTGTTATCAGCATATCTTAAGAACAAATAGTAGCAGAAATTCCAAACTCGATATTCTAAATGTGTATCATATAGGGATGCTACAGTAAGCTTTTCGTTAAGATGAAGCAAATGGTTCGTATATAGGGACATTCAAAAGTATTCAAATACATTACGACTATGGGGGAAATTGCAGGTAAGTAGAGTTTAACATCTATAGACTGCACTAAACCAAATGAAACGAATGCATATATTTTGTAATAGAGATAGTCAACTGGGAAAAAAAAAATTGTGTATGTAGGAGCCTCGCCTCCCCCCTGGGGTAGATGTCCTCCCTCGAGTGGAGTAAATTTTCATGATGGGTATCTTTCAAAAGAGCTCGCCAATACTTTTAAAATGAATGGTTGAACCATCGATCTACGATAACTTAAAATAAAATTATTGATTTCTTTCATTTTTAACATTTTTTTTTTTTACTTTAATATTGAGAATAAATTCAACTTTTTTTTTTATATTTAGTGTTATACTATTTCTCTAATATAAAAATCGTCTGTATTATCATACAAGATAACTTTTTTAAATAATAATTTTAATAAATTATTTTTTTTAACTGAATTATTTTTTAATAACCGAATTAAATTCTATATAAATGTAGGTGCATTAATAAAACGGGGTGTTGAGGGGGGGCCAGAACTAATTATCATATAAAACTCTTCCGAAGCCTAATTTGAATTGTTTAACATAGGTTTACATAACAGTACTCTTTATCTTATCTCTTAATCTCCAACCTGTACTTATAGCATTAAATTTCAGGGTAAGAGAAAGTCGTGTGAGTGACACACCCGATTATTCTTATTATGAGGACTTTAAATAGAGCACTTAACGGAACACTGGGATGTGTTGTTGCTGTTGTGTTGTCGGGCCTATATTTTTTGTCAACCAGCAGTTTTTTTTATTGTCATTCATATTTATTGATCGGGTAGAATTTTTTTAATTTCAAAACGAAAATTATAAAATATCGAAACACATTTAATTTATAAACAAAAACTGAAAATACATTTAAATGATCACGTGGTAATCTTCATGATCTAAACATTGTTTTCAAGATTTAACGTTCACATTCCGTCATTTTTGACGGGGTTATATACTAGTATACATATATTACAGCATAATCTTAATTTAAGGACTTTCTGTTTATCTGGATTCTTAATATACTCTCAACTGATATTTTAATATATTCTCAAGATAATAATTAATTATTTAATTAATTAAGATTTTAACCCTTTCAGGGGCGGTGGCTAGAGGGTCTATCCACCTACTTTAGAAATTTTTCTCTAGGTGTGCAGTGGCTACTTTTTCTATCCACTTTTATAAAAAGTTAATGTATACTTCTAAAATTGAAATAGAGACGGCAGCACTACAATAACTTTAAGCAGGATGTGCCTATGACATTTTTAAATGGACAAGTTTCGGGAAAATTTTTTGAAGTTTCTTTTATATATTTTTATGAAAAATAATTTTTTATTCAAAAGTATTTGGTAGTGTAAATATACTGTAATGCACCTTTTAAATACAACAGATTTACATATTATCTTAGATCATTAATTTTAGTTTGATTTTTAGGAGCATCTTTTAGGTGGATAGACCCTCTAGCCACCGCGCACATAAGGCAGGTTCTGCTGGGGAAAAGAATCTCAATTTCTTTTCCTTTGAGATAAACAAAGAGGGTCTTTTGGGGTTAGTGAACTGTGATAAATATAAATAGTAAGGGATAGCAGAATGTAAATACAGATGTAAACAAGCGTGGGAGGGTTCTTACAAATTAACTTTACAATTCAGTATTTCTGTTTACAGTATAGAAACAGGCTGCTTTTTTCTATTGCTCTTATATCGTGATTTTTAAAAATATATTTTTATTTCCACAGCTTTTAAATTTAGTTAATTTCTCTAAATAATCTTAAATTAAATTTATATATCTTAATTTTTATCACAATAATGCCTAGAAAAGGCTTATCTTTGGATGAAGCTATTGCTCTGTTTGAAGAGCTACCCTCAGATGATGATTCTGCAGTATCTGGATCAGGAACAAACAAATTTTAAAGAACATTAATATTTTTAAAGTTTTCATATTTCTGTGTATGCAATTTGTGAATTGATTATTTCATTACAATATGAAGGTAAGAAATTATGTCTTTTAGTTTATGTACAGTCGGTAACAAAAGTGTCCGAACACTAGCAAAAATTCCTATGTAAAAAAAGTACACTTCATACGGTTTTGTTAAATAAATCCTTGTCGAATCCTTTTCTTAGTCAGTGTAAGAACATGATTTGATAAGGATTTATTTAACAAAACCGTATGAAGTGTACTTTTTTTACATAGGAATTTTTGCTAGTGTTCGGACATTTTTGTTACCGGCTGTACTGAATCAATTTCAAAATTTATTGCACTTACAATATAATTGAATAACTATAATTTTTATTCCTTAAATAGTGAATAATTTTTTCTTATTACTAATGCATAGAGGTTTCTAAACAAATTTTAAACAGCCCATATATGTGTGTATATATATATAATAAATCATTAAAAAAGGATAAAGAAGCATGATAATTTAAGTAATAATTAATTATCGTTACATTGTATTATTATAATTACATTTTCAAGGCATAGTTTCAATTTTATTCCTTAAATATATAAATATTTATTTCCATACGAAAATTAAGGTACATGACGTATGTGCGCAGTGGCTAGAACGTCTAGCCACCACCCACAAAAAAATCCCCACATGCTGAATTTTTTTCTTCATCAAATATGACTTGTAGGGGATGTTTACTTTATGATGTATATATATTTAAAAGGAAATTCAATCATTTTTACTTAGTGCCCCTGAAAGGGTTAATGGCTACAATCTAATTTCTATTTTTGGTTTCGTACTACAGTAATCAAATTATGCATCTGCAATTTATAACTAAATAAAGATTTATTTTAAGGCAATTAAAAATAGGGGCAGATACCAGAATATTATATAAAGTTAGATAAAAATTTCTTTTTTAAGGGAATAAATTTATTTTCAGGTGAAAAACTAAAATGTTATGGCCATTACAAAACTTTCTTCTATATCATTCCATATTTCATTATCACTTATAGTTTAACATGCACAAAAGTTTGATCATAGCTTCTCACAAATAAAGAATTTGCATATGAAGTTTACAATATAGCCATGTGGAAAATCACAGAAGCAGTGCCACCTGTCCACTGATATACACATAATTTAAAGCAGCATTCGTCTTCATAATAATTATCTCACACATCAAATTTGGTGCATTTTTATGCCATAGAAGAAATTTAGCCTTTCAGTTCACGGAGTACATTCCCGCATATCAGCGCCACCTACCGACCGATATGCACCCAAATTTAACCAGCCTATTTTTTCACAATGACCCTCTTATATACCAAGATTTGTGCAATTATACGCAATACAATTTGAGATATAGCCTTTTCGCTCATGGAAAAATTGCAACAAAACAGTTTCACCTGTCATCCGGTATGCGTCCAAATTGAATAAGTGTAATATTTCGTATACTCTCAATAGTGATTTTCATTTTATTATTCAATAGAACCTGAGATATAGCTTTCCCTTAATTGGGAGTACACTAACGCCACCTGTTAAACGTTTTGAACCAAAATTTGATAAGCACTAATTGAAGTCCCTAATAAATTTATATGAGATTCCGGGGAGTAGTTCCTGAGATACAGTTGTTACAAAAATTTTGTCACACACAGACAGACATTTTCTAGAAATGGTCAAATCGTGTTCTGGACCTCTCAAAATGTGTAAACTGATCGAAAACCAGATGTCGAAAATTTTTACGAATCTAATACTTTCTTTTATTGAAATTGAATAGAGTAGAAAGTCATAACAATTGAAATCATGTAAATCTAAATATGAGATAAAATGTTATCGTATTAACCCACGATAAGTACCATCAGATTTCAATGTTTAATTTGCATTTCTTGATTCATGTGATGTTCGGGTAAATGAGTCCAGCATTTATTCGAAGTTTGATAAACCTCAACAGGGATTTTCAGACTGGAAATCAACTAGTATCCTGAATTCCACGATTTTAAACCTTCCATGTATAGAAGGAATTCGATAAATGAAGCCAAATAATCTAGAAATGACATACTATACACTGTTCCATTATATTAAATTAAAATAATGTGATTTTCATCTATGAGAGCTAAGTTTAATTTTCATATCTACACAGAACTTTGAATTAGTTACAGTAAACATTACCAAAATGATTCTTTGTGGTAAGGGGGGGGGGGGGGGAAGAAAGAAAGAAAGAAAGAAAATCGAAATAGGGATTTGGAAGAAACTCTCAAATTGCTCTACAATCACACTAAATTATAGGATACACACACAACATCCGTGATTTAGCCGGTCGGGAACCTATTGTACCGCAAACCGTCACCTGACCGCAAAGGTAAATATGCATTTGGATAATAGGCTGAACTAAGAGATGATACAAAATGATATCCGCTAAGAAATTTTCGGCGCCCTTGACTGCAGATTCTTTGATTCTGAAGCGGAACTATTATTTATTTTATTCATTTATTTATTTGCTTATTTATTTATATACGCATTCAACAGACTGAAGTTCATGCATCTTTTCTTAACAGTTAAATTGTTACAGAAGATATAAAATAGTGTAATTTGCTTACCTTCAAAAAAAAAAAAAAAAAAAAAAAAAAAGAGTAGTAACTACCCAAACTTTTACTTATGAAAATTTTTTTTTATTTTAATATTATAAAGTGAATATTTTTTCAATAAATGAAAAGAGAGGAAAGATCGTATTTTAAAATATTTTATATAAAACAGTTTTATTTAGTTATTTTAATAAATAAAATAAAATAAAATAAAAAATAAAAATCTTTGAGAAAAAAACTTACGTTATATCTTGATTATTTTTCGTGCATTTATTATTCGGTGCCAGTTGATATTCTTGTTTTAACCCACACTGAGAAAAAAAATATACCGCCTTCATCTAGAATGAATAAGTGGTCACTTTCTAAATCCCTAAACTATAAATATAGATTTCCGAGCTATGCGCATAAAGCACGCCAATAAAATGAATAGACGAAATGAACGAGAATTTCTAGTCTACACATTTCTGGATGGTGAAACAATATTCTGAATATTCTGAATCTTTTGTATTGCGAGAAATTCCCGCTTGATTTTCTAGAATTGGGTCATAAACCGAGATTATAGTTGATGAAACCCGCCTCTAGTATTCGCATTTATTAGCAGAGATTTTTAAATAACTTTGCGGTCGATAATATAGGCAAACGCTCTGGAATTCTGATTAGTACAGTCAAATTAGGAAAAATAAGGGAAAAAATTTATAAAGTTTTGAAACTTTGGGATTATACTTATGAAGGGTCTAATAATTCAAAACAAAAAAGTTCCAGCTTCCCCCCCTACCCCCCCCCCCCCCCCCAAAAAAAAAAAAAAAAAAAAAAAAAAACCTGTATAATTCGTTGAAATGAAGAAAAAAGTAGGGAATTAATTTATCTGGTATTAGAATTATGGCATAACATTGCTGAGGGGTCTAATAATGCAAATCAAAAAAGTTCCCCCAGCTTACCCCTTACCCCCCCCCCCCCAAAAAAAAAAAAAAAAAAACTGTATAATTAGTTTGAATAAAGAAAGGAAAAAAAAATAGAAAATTAATTTATAGAGTATTGAAATTTTGGTACAACATTCCTGAGTAATTTAGTAATTGAAAACAAAAAAATTTCCCACCCTGGGGTATGAGCTTCCTTCTCCCCCTCGAAAAAAAAAATTATATAACTTATTGGAAATTAAGAAAAATACGAAAATAAATTATATAAGAGTTTTTAGTTTTGGGGGAAGTTCTCTTGAAGGCTCTAATAATAGAAAACACAAAAGTTCTCTTCTCTAGGTTTGCCCCCCCCCCCCCCCCCAAAAAAAAAAAAAAAAAAAAAAAAAAAAAAATCGTATAATTTGTTGAAATTAAAACAAATGGGGAAATAATTTGTAGAATTTTATAGTTTGTGGACAAAATTTTTGAGTAGTCTAATAATAATAATAATTCACCCTCCTCTGGAGCAAAAGCATCTCCCCCTGTCCCTTCGCCCCATAACTGTATAATCCATTGCAAGTAAGACAATAGAAATTATTTATATAATTTTGAAATTTTTTAGGTAGAATGCTTGAAAATGTTTCAATGAAAACAAAAAACCTTCCCTAGGAAGGATAATCCTCCCCCCCCCCCTCAAAAATACTGCAGTTCCTTCAATTTAAAAGAAAAAAAAATAGAAAGGAGTATACTGATTTAAAACTTTGGGACATTAATCATATGGAGTATCTCAATGGGAAACAGAAAAGTCCCCTTTTTGAGAGGGGCTTCCAACTCCCCTTTTCTCCCATAAAAACTACTTCAAAAATTTCCGTGAGTTTTCCTTTTTTCTTTTTTTTATTAACACAAAATTATTTGGTTTTGAAAGACAGCTACTGTTATAATAATTAATATGTATATGCCTTGAAAAATTCTGCACAAAATGTCCTCTTCATTATGCATAAAGGAAAAATTATTTTTCCTTTAAGTTTTTAAAAGTTACTAAATTGTAAAAAATAAAATAAATTGAAATGATAATAATGAAATTCAGATAATAACTAGGTAAAATAAATATAGCAATAATTAAGTAAAATGTAGTTAAAATAATTTTAATGTAAGTCAATATTTTATTACTTACAAAATCATCTGAACATCGAATAAAAAGTGATCAAGTTCATCATGAAAGTCATCTTCAAACTCCTCTGTCATGTCAATGGGTTCTTTATTGGCGCAGGTTTGCCCGTGACAATTTTTATACATTCCTGTTCACAATAAATTTGCTTTTACACATTTGCACTTCCTTCCATAACCTTGCATACAGCCACGTGGAACCAAATTTAGTATTTTTTTCTGAAGCAGGCGCTTGTCTTAGATATACAGGAGACAAGTATGAATTAGATACTTTCCAGCCCCAGGCCTTTGGATCCAAGCGATTCCCCAACCACATCTGTAGTTGCAGGTAAACCCGATGAAAATGCAGCATCAGTGGTAGGTGGCAAGCACGATAGGATGACAGCATTGCTTGCCTGTCCTACTAATTCATTAAAACATTGAATTCTGAGATCGTTCAATTTTTTCATTTCAGAAGTTATAGATGCGGGTGTTTTTTTTTTTTTTTTTTTTTTTTTTTTTTCTTTTTTTAACTTTACTGTACATCTCACTAATAAATTTTTTACCAGCTTTTTCAATTGAGTCACGAGTCGATTTTGGATCGTTGAACACTTTGGGTACATCATGGAGATGGTGAGATCGATTAAACGATTGAACTACTTGTACTTTCCCTTTTCCAAACATGGCCGAAGTGGTGTCACAACCACTCATTGTGTGAAGAAATAGAAATGAATCCTCGGCATTTTTTTAATAACAGATGAACTTTGCAAATCCTTGGAACTATAAAATCTTGCTTTGACATTTCCCTTTCCTTCTTTCATGAACAGAATGTCCTTATCTTCTGGGGCAAGTGCTATCAGTGAAACTATATAAGGTCCACATCTTGTCCAACAATAATGACTTGCTTGTTTAAATCGGATGCATCAATTGCCTTCCTAACTATCAAAGCATCTGCGTCATCTTTTGCTATGCTTGCTTCGATACCAGAAATTTCTAAGCATTGAGCAAATTCAAAATATTTAAAACCCATTCTTTGTATCTGACCAAGTTGAAAGAAGAGCGTACGTTATTCTCATCTGTAAAAAATATGTAAAACATACCAAAATCAGGAACTCATTTTTTTTTTTTTTTTTATCCGTTGCCAATTACTCCGAAAAGATTGGTCGTATTTATATATATATATATATATATCATAGATGAGGTCTTAAAAAAGAATTATTTTTTGTAATAGTAAACTTAACGATTTTGTGTAAAAAATGAAAAACTGAAAAGTCACTGTTGGATTTCCTTAGATCGAAAAGAGGAAAACGGGATTTTGAGGAAAAGGGGGGAGCTCCCCCCTTTTCATAGGGAGACCTATTCGTAGGAGACCTTTTCATAGGGAGACCTATTCGATTTTCATTTGCTAGTCAATTTATAAGGGCTATCCTAAAATTTTAAAACACTGTAAATTAATTTCTCGTTTTTTTTTTTTTTTTTTTTTTTGAAAAAGTTGTACAAATTTGGGAGGAAAAGAGGTACTCTCTGCCCACAGATGAAGAGGGTGTGGAATTTTCGTTTTTCCATTGCTAGAGCTCTCGAGAGCACTATTTCAAAATTTCAGAACATTATAAATATATATCTCTGTAATAAATTCCTTTAATCCCTTAGAGTCTCCTATTTTTCATAATTTAAAGGAACCGCATGTTTGGGGGAAAAAGGGGGGTAGGTGCTTATTCGGGGAAGGGGGATGTCTTCTTTTTTAATAATAGTCTATTCATGAGTGTTATCTCAATTTTCAAATGTTTATAAATTATTTCCTCTGTTTTTTTTTTTTTTTTTTTTTTTTTTGTGTGTGCGTGTGTGTGTGTGTGTGTGTGTGCGTTTTTTTTTTGGGGGGGGGGGGAAGAGGGGGAGCCCTCAAGAGTATTAATTCAAAATTTTATAACTTTATAAATATTTATTCCTATAATATAATCCTTTTATAGTCCCTCATTTAAAAAAAAAAAAGAAAACAAAATTGAAGGAGCTAAACTATTTTGGGGGGAAAGGGGGGGGGGTAGCATACCCACAGGGAGGAAATTTTTTTTTTCTTGTCCATTACCAGACTTTTTATAAATGTTATCCTAAAATTTCAAGCGTTTATAAATTATTATATCTGTTTTTCGTAATATGAAAGAGCTATATGGTCTAGAGGGGAAAGGGGGGGGGGAATGGGGGGGAGCTCCTCCCAAGGAAGGGGGAACTTTTTTGTTTTGCATTACTAGAGCTCTCAAGAATGTTATTCCAAAGTTTCAAAACTTTATAAATTTTTTTCCCTTATTTGGTGTTTTTTGGTCTAATTTGACTGTACTATAATAGAGGTTCTGTGAAAAACTGTAAGAATAGTCTGTTTTATTGTTTAACGGCCCTCTTCACTTACCGTCGCCGGAAGCCCGAGCCAATGTTTTTCTATGGGGAAATTTTATTTACAAATAACTTATTAACTAATAAAAATAATTTAATTCTGTTTTCACATTCAGAAAATTCCCAACTGTTAAATTGACGGATCTTTTTTTAAATGTATTTTTTTAATTTTTAATATTTTATTTTGAAATTGCAAAATGAAAAATGAAAAAAATTCACATATTGAAAATTCGTATTTTGCAGCTTCAAAATAAAAAATAAAAAAATATTTTTTTTAAAAAAGGTCCGTCAATCAGCTGGGAACTTTCAGAATGTGAAAACAGAATTTAAAAATATGCATTAGTTAATAAGTTATTTTCAAAGAAAAATTTCCAATAGAATAACATTAGCTTCGGCTTCCGGCGGCGGTGAGTGAAGAGGGCACTTATTTTTTTTCCTTTTGCAATTTCAAAATAAAATATTAAAAATTAAAAAAATACATTTTTAAAAAAGGTCCGTCAATTTAACAGTTGGGTATTTTCTGAATGTGAAAACAGAATTTAAAAATATGTATTAGTTAATAAGTTATTTGTAAAGAAAATTTCCTCATAGAATAACATTGGCTCGGGCTTCCGACGACGGTGAGCGAAGAGGGCCGTTTAGGGAACAGACGACTTTTAAAAATGATGAAATTTTCGATTAATTTTCAGAATATTTTAAAAAAGGATAAATGCATGTACAATCATTTTTTTTTTCTTTTTCCTTGTGTGTGTGTGTGTGTGTGTGTGTGTGTGTGTGTGTGTGAGTGTGTTAATTAGAACGACGTTACTATTAATTAAAATTATTAATTTGCTTTACTTTAAAATAGAAAATTATTTTTATTACAGATTATTCTTTAAAAAATTCAAGGGTGTTTTCTTACTGCGAACAGGATATCTCGATCAAGGCTGGCTCATTATTGCTGCTAGTGAAATGATGCAAAACATAAAAAAATTATGATTTTTGTTTTATATCGTTACTGATTAAGGGAATCTCAGATCTGATAGGAAAAAGAAATATAAACATTAAGAATGTAATTTCAAGCGAATTTTTTCGAGTTATAACTTTTCCGGTGCAACGAGTTTCACGGGAAACCTTAGAAAAATATTGGTATAATTTATTTTGCCTTGTAAAAGTACATAGTTTTATTAAAATAGCTTCTTTTTTGCTTTGTGTGTGTTTGTTAAAAGACACTAAAAATAATATTCCAAATTAATTTTATCAAATTATTGTTTATTTAATTTTTTCCAGTGATAGGGATTCCATGGAAAATCAAGAAAAACATTATAGTTAGTTTTGTCTTTTAAAAACACATTATTATTTGAGGAAATGAAACAAAAAATAAATGAATAAAAAATTTATACACTAAAAGCAGAATTCAAAATGACTTTTATCAATTTATACTTCATTTAAGCGTTTCCGATATAAATAGTTATATCCGGTAGTATAATAGGTTTCGTGGGAAATCATGAATAATACGAATTGTTTTTTTTTTTTTTTTATCTTTAAAAACATATAGTAATTTACTTTTTAAGTTTTTAATAAACATTAAAAATATAAATCTAAATGACACTTATCAATCTATCGTTTAAACTGTCCGGTAGCAAGTTCCGTGGGAAATCTAAAAGAGTATTATTTTTATCTTTCAAGTTCGTTGAGAAACAATAAGAATTGAATTCCAAATTACTTTAATCAATTTATATAGTTTATTTAACTTTTCCGGTTATAGTTTCCGTGGGAAATATAGAAGAGGAGAAACATGTATTAAATTTATTTTTTTAAGTTCCTTGCTAAACATTAAGAATTTAATTCCAAATGGATTCTTTAAT
Source organism: Salticus scenicus (assembly GCA_963930645.1). Taxonomy (NCBI): domain Eukaryota; kingdom Metazoa; phylum Arthropoda; class Arachnida; order Araneae; family Salticidae; genus Salticus; species Salticus scenicus. The sequence continues at coordinate 32,386,515 of OZ005648.1, forward strand.
AACTTTATAGTTTAAACGTTTCTGGTTATAGTTTCCGTGGGAAATGTAGAAAATTATTATTATTATTATTTTTAATCAAGCATTATTAAAATTAATATTATTTTTTCCTTACTATTAATTTATTGTTTATAAAAAATTTTCCGGTAATTGAGATTCTTAAGTTCGTTGATATACATTGAACAAAAATTGAATTCCAAATGTATTTAATAAATTTACAGTTTGTTTAACTTTTTCGGTAGAAGATTATTATTATTATATATACATATATATATATATATATATATATATACATATATATATATATATATATATATATATATATATATATATATATATATATATATATTTTTTTTTTTTTTTTTTTTTTTTTTGAAAAACATTAAATTTTTCTTTTTAAGTTTAGTGATAAACATCCAAAATTTAATTCCAAATGACTTTAATCAATTTAATTTTTATATAACTTTTCCGGTTATAGTTTCCGTGGGAAATATAGAAAGGTATTATTTATTTTCTTTGAAAAACATATATAGAATTTTTCTTTTTAAGTTCATTGATAAACATTAAAAACTGAATTCCAAATGGCTTTAATCAGTTTATAGTTTACTTACTTACTTATTTATTATTATTATTATTATTATTATTATTAACTTTTCTGGTTATAGTTTCTATGGGAAATATAAAAGAATATTATTTTTACTTTGAAAAACGTATGCTATATTTTTCTTTTTAAGTTCGTTGATAAACATTAAGATTTGAAATCTTTTAATCAATTTATAGCTTATTTAACTTTTCTAGTTATAGTTTCCGTGAGAAATATAGAAGAATATATATTTTTTTTTTTTTTCCTTTGAAAAACATATATTAAATTATTCTTTTTAAGTTCATTGATAAACATTAAAAACTGAATTCCAAATGGCTGTAATTAGTATATAGTTTTATTTAACTTTTTATTGGTAATAGGTTTCGTGGGAAATCTAGAAGAGTAATTAATTATTTATCTTTAAAAACATATATTTATTTGAGATGCTGATAAACATCAAAAATAGAATTTTAAGAGAATTTTATCACCTAATAGTTTATTTAACTTTTAAAGTAACAAGTTCTGTGAGAATTCTTAAAGAAAATTATTATTATTATTATTTTTAATCTTTTAAAATCCCATAATTTTTTCTTAATTTAATTTAATTTAGTTTAAATTTTTAAAACCGCTTATTGAGAAGCATTAAAATGAAATTACAAATTACTTATATAAATTTAAAATGTAAATTTTCTATGATTAATAGATTCTATGGGAAATCTAGAGGAGTATTAAATATTAATTTATCATTTAAAAATGTATAGTTATTCATTTTCATTGTAAATTGAAAACAAATTATGTTATGTTAAATATTCCTATGTTTAATTTTATAAAGTTTGTTAGCTGATTATCTTTAATTTTCTGTGTTGTATCACAAAATCAGAAATCGAAATTACTATGAAATGAAATGAGGTATTAATGTTTGAAATTTTCCTTTAGTTTACATAGCAAAATTAAAATAAATAAATAAATAAAAAGTATATATATATATATAGGAAGCATAGTATTATTGCAATTGTAGGATACATCCTTTTTTTTTTTTTTTTTTTTTTTTTTTCTGGTTGATATTATGAAAGCTTCAACTCTTCAAACTTAAAATTTGTTTAATTATTCACACTTGAGATTTCATTTCATGCATAATCAAATTTGGCGGTTTCATTAATTTTAATAAATTCTATAGATTAAATAAAAAAATTATTTAAAAATAAATAAATAAATAAATAAAAATTAAATTAAATTAATAAAAATAATAATAATAAAAATAATAATAATAATAATAATTAATTCACCAATAATCATAATGTCTGAATCATGACATGTTGGCATTTGGATGAGATTGCTTAAGACTAAACATTCAACTAAACTACAGTAAACATTAGTTAAATCGTACATTTTCTGTATTTACTTAATAGTAAATCTCTTTTTTCACGTAAGATGGCGCTTGCTCACGTTACGTTGTAAGTTACATATAAACTGAAATTTAAAAATGATTAACGTTAAAATTAAATAACCCTTTTAAAAATCACCTTTTAATATAGTTATTAGCTTTTAAAGATTAATGACTATCACTTAATGCATTAAATTATTGCATTTCAGTAGCACCTAAATCGATTAATCGTTTCTTTACCTTTAATCTTTTCTTTTTACTAATGTTCGTTTGGCAACCTGTTTATTTCTACTACCTCCGTATGTATCGTTTAACATGTGAATTTCTTAAAAATTCTTATTCCTTGTATCAGTTTTGGTTTGTATTAAAGTTTAATCTAATCTCCTTTTTTTTTTTTTTTTTTTTTTTTTTTTTTTGCAAGATAGAGACTTGAGCTGTATATTGGCTTGAATTAACTATACAGTTTTCCAAAATCTTGCACTCTGCTGATAGAAATGCAAGTTTCCTGATGAGTGAACGTTTCTATTTTTCAGCATTTAAAATTCCAATTTTCAATTCATGAATTCTCTTTTTTTTTTTTTTTTTTTCCTTTTATCGGATCTCTTTGGTATTTTTTATCCTTTTCCCTTTTATATAAAATGTTGACTGTTTCTATTACTTTAATGGTTTTTGCAAACTATTATACGAATTATTATTATTATTATTTTCATAATTGCGCTGGACTAATTTCTTTTTTCTAATTTATAAGTTGATTATTACATGCAATGTTGTATAGTGGTTAATAATGTATCGTATAATAATATAATTATCCTTAGTTATGTTATTTTGACATTGCGTAGATCTACTACAATGTAAAATCCACTCAACCTTAGTAGTATTAAATTTGCTGTTATTATTATAATGTATGTATTTCAAAACATGAAAGAGTACCATAGCGAAATCTGATTAAATCCGTCTCCGGTTTTGCATGGCAAAATAAATAAAATAACAATAACAATAACAACGAATAAACATATAAATAAATAACAATAAAATAATAATAATAATAATAATGATAAATAAATAAAAAAACCAAAGTTAAAATTAAACAATTGCTCTGAGAAAAAATTCTGTAACTGACATCTAGAATCAAATTGTGGTTCTAGAAAAAATAGTTCCATGTCATTCTTATAAATTCTACTCCCTTTTGAAAGCGAGTTCTAGAAACCCCTATAAAAAAAATAATAATAAAATAAACAATAAATTAATAGAAATAATTTGGAATTCTGTTCTTAATGTTTTTAAACAATCTTAAATAAAAACTATTTTTATATAATTATATGTTTTTACAAGATTAATATGTTTTTACCAATACCAGTTTAAGGTTTGCCACGGAACCCATTAAAAGAATAAGTTTATAAGTAGGTAAAAATCATTTGAAATTATATCCTTGGTGTCAATTTTTCTTTTTACTTTCCGAACATTATAGTGAGGAAAGTATTGTAATCATGTCAAAAATCTGAATTTGAGATTTTGATGTTTCTATACGTTTCGAAGTCCCCTGAGTCCATTTCCACTATTTTTACGATGATGTATGTGTGTGTGTATGTATGTGTGTATGTCTGTGAGTGAACACGCTAGCGTCTAAACGCTTTGTTCGAATAAGCTGAAAGTTGGTACGTATATTATAAGTCACCATAGTACGAACCCTATTGATTTTGGTGAATCTAGAATTTATAGTTTTTTTACAGGGACACCAGGAAAAATTCTTTATCATTATGGCCTATGGGGCCAAATTTTTAAAAGTGTTATAGCGTCTAAACGCCTTATTAATCTGAGCAAAAAATTTGTACACATGTTATAGGTCACAGTTGCACCAACTATATAGATTTTGGTGAATGTAGCACTTACAGTTTTTTTTTACAGGGACACAAAGAAAAATTCTTTATCATTAGGGCCTATGGGACAAAATTTTTAAAAGTGCGATAGCATCTAAACGCCTTATTCAATTGAGCTGAAAATTTATATGAATATGATAAATCACTGTCGCGCTAATTATAAGAATTTTGGTGAATCTAGCGTTTATAGGTTTTTACAGGGACACAACGAAAAATTCTTTATCATTATGATGTTATGGGCTCAAAGTTCAGTAGCTTTAAATAAAACATCGTGTAATATATGGAGAAAAATACTCAAACACTCTATTATGGTTTTCTCTCTCTTTTGTTTGTTTAACAACTCCTCTTTCTTTATTTTATGTACAAAACTGTTAATTACTCAATGTTCGGAAAGTCGAGTGGAGTCACTCCAGCTTTTTTCTGTTAGTTCTGTAACTTTCTTAATCGCTACCGAAATAAAGAGAAAATCATACTCTGAGTACTTCTAGATTCGCGTCAAGCAATTACAGTGAAACACTGATCTATCGTTCCCGCATCCATCGCTTTCACCGCATTGATCGTTTTATTTCTATGGTCCTTGCACAAATTGCATTAAATAATGTTAACGAAACCTGCATGTATCGTGCTTCAAAAAGTCGTTTTCCCGCATTCATCGTTGTAAAAAATTTTCTCTTGGCTTTGTAGAAATTTTCTCCTGAAGGTCAAGCGGTTCCATATGGCATACAAACTGGAGTTACTTCTTTCATCATAAAATAACTCTTTTCCCTATTTCCACGGAAGATTAAAATTGTGATGCCATGTCTCCGGACCATCTATTCATTTTGTAATTTCAGCATGGCAGGAAGTAACCTTTTCAGTAGTACAGATGATCGTTTCGCAAAATGCGGTTACGTGCGAAAAAATGATGACGAATACGAAATAGAAGGGCAAGAAAATGACGTTGTGGATGAGGATAATGTAAATGAAGAGTGGTTGCGTTTAGCAGAGGATGCGTCTGGTGCAAAATTTAGTTATAATAGCATTAATCAAGACGTTGCGACATGCGATATTCCAAAGCATAGAAGAAATGTGTGATTTCCAAAAAGACGATAATGGCGAAGAAACAGAGGATAATTTTCACGCCGATGACGTAATTATAGCGTTTAAAAATGCACGAACTTGTATATAAGCATATGAAATTACAGAAAAGAACCAGAAAAATGTTATAAAACTTTAAAAAATCCTGTTTTATTTATAAAATGAACGAAAAACCCAACATAAAATTATTGATTTTTAAAAATAAATTTTACATAACTACAACACTGATTTATTTCTTTGACAGTTTGGAAAGTAACAAATTAGTTTTTATTAGTAGTATACTGTATACCAGTGTTGGGCATAATTGATTAAAAAGTAATTGAATTACAACTGATTTACAATTAAATTACAATTATAATTATTTTACTGTCAATAAATTAATAAATAATTGATTACAAATAAATTGAATTACTTATTCAATTTATTTGTAATAATTCAATTTATTTGTAATCAATTGCTTGTTAATCGATTTACAAAATAAAATTATAATTATAATTTAATTGTAATTTAATTACTTTTTAATCAATTATGCCCAACACTGCTGTATTTACATTGTGTGTATTAATTCATTTACATTGTTTTCTTCGTGTTTTCACTTTAACCCACGTTCGTCATTTTTACACTTTCGTAGTTTTTTTTTTTTTTTTTTTTTTCGTACCCCCTGAAAAACGATGGATCGAGGTTCTAAGATTATATCGCTTTAATTTTGAGACTAAATAATAATTATTACTATAAATTTAAAGACGGTAAATGTTAGTTTATCCCTTAAACGTATAAACAATAAACAAAATCATCCTTGACGGAGGAAGAATTTTTTTTAAGTTTGCTTTGAAATTTTAAAACGATAAAAATCCAATTAAGGAGACGATGAACATCATAAATCATAAAACCATTTTGTAAATTACCGTCTTAAAATTATAAAACTTTGCATACATATGCAATAAAATATAACAGTACAAAGTAATATTAAATTATTTAAATGAAAATTTAGTAAAATTATTATTTATTTATTTATTTTGGGGTGAGGGAATTTTTTAAATGCTCCAGATTCTCTAATAACCCCCCTCCCCCTCCTCCTCCTCAATTTCATGTTGTTATAATTGTTCAAATATATATTCTGAACATACGTGTGTATTACTTTGTGGATACATAGACAAGCTATTATATATATATACATATATGTTTTAATAATGAAATTTTATGCCAGTTTCAAGTTTTCCGAATTTTAAAATTATATTAAAAATTCAAAATCAAAGTCAGAAACTATAATGAATGTGCATATTTATTTGAATATCTATAAGAAGTCTTTACTATAATTTTTATAGCATTTAGTTTCAAATTAAGACACAAGGGGCATTCTTAAGTCATGAAATTTTGGAAAATACTCGTTTTGAGGAGGGGGGGGGGGGGAGACTATTATTATTATTTTTTTTTTCTCTCTCTCTCTCATCTTTAAATTTACTCTTCCAGAATGATAAATTTTTCTTTTCTTAAGTCCACTGTTCTTTTAAAAATTTCTTCCTCGCCTTATTTTTAGCGCTAAATACTTTTATTGAAGTTAAACCGAAAACATAGTCTTTTAATATTTTTGCATTATTTTTCCACAATTTTAGTTTACAATTTTTTTGACTTAAAATATTTGTAAACAATGAAAAGATTCGAGTATAAAGAAAAAAAAAAATATTCTAAGAAAATTAAATATCTCCCTCTCTCCCTCCTCTTTCTTTTTCTTTTTAACGTTTATTATACATTTAGTGCAATTGAAAAAATCTCACCTTTTCCCTGTAGCATAGAAAACAAAGTGCGAAATAAATAAATAAATAAATAAAAATGAGTATAATGACCGTTGATAAAGAATACAATGTGGTTGCATGTTTTCATATGGAAAAACCGACTTAAAAAAAAAAAAAAAAAAAAAAAATGCCGTTTTAAATTAAGTTCTGTTTTGTACAGAGAATTTAATATGAATTACATGCGGGGGGGGGGAGGCAGAAAAAGCTCCGATTTAAGAAATTTTAAGACTAATTTCTTAACACGTAATTTTTATAATTTTATTTTTATTTTCTTCCAGTTCTTCAATCCTTTTAATCGCTATCGAAATTAAACCTTACCTGTTTTATTTCTTGCACCGTTTCTCCAGCAACAATAATATACTAACATTGTTTTAGTTTTGTTTTTCATATCGAAATATAATTTAAGCAAATTAATTATTTGCTTACTACTTTTATTTTATTTTATTTATTTGTTTATATTTATTTTTGCTTTATTTATATTTATTTTTTCGCAATTATCTATATCATCACTTGCAACTAAACCGTCATCTTTGAAGAATTTTGCTAAGAGAACTACTCATTATTCAACGCATTTTTATAAACTCCGTTATTACATTGAGAAAATTCCAAACCTTTAAATTAAACCTTGTTATTTTGGAAAAAAAGAAAAAAAAAAGTTTCCTTATTTGAACTTGTTTTAATTTTTATTTTTAAGCTATAATAACAAAAAAAGTGCATTTTGAGCACAACGTGCATTTTTGTACTTTATAACTTCAAAATTAATTCAAAAGTGATTCTGAGATTTAATAATTGTGAATCATGAAAAGATTTCAATAGAAAGAGAAGGATAGAAAATAATTCAAAATAATTTCACTTATTTTCACAATAAAGCATATTTTTGAATAATCATTATCTTTAAAAAGATAAAGTTGAGAATACAATCGTAGATTTCTATTGAAACCTCAAGGAATAGTGAGTTAAACGAAATTTACTGAGAATCATTAAGCCACTCTCTCTCTCTCCTCTCTCTTTTTCTCATCGACTTATAAATTTTTAATATTTTATAGAAATTAAAAGAAAATCTTAAATTTTCATCCCTTGCTTCATTTCATATTAATTTTCTCTCCCATTGTTCAAAATGGAAAAGACAGCAATTATTAGCTAAAATCTTTTATTAAAGATATATGTAAGAATTTGTATAGCAGAATATAATTTGAAAATAAGTATATGTTTTTAAAAGATAAATTTAACTAATACTCTCCTAAGTTTTCCCCGCAACCTATTAGCAGAAATTTTAATAAAGTATTATATTTGTACATAAAAGTCATTTAATTTTTAAAATTATTTTCAAATAACTAGATAATTTTAAAGAATAAAATTAACTAATACTTTTCTAAGCAACTCACGGTTTCTATTACCATAAGGTTCTACAAATTCATAAAGATAATTTAGAATTATACTTTTATTGTTTATCAACAAACATAAAAAAAATAAGAAAGAAAAAACAAGATGAAAAAAAAAATTAATTAATAATCTTTTAGATTTTCCATGAAATCTATTCCCAAAAAAGTTTTAATTAAGTAATATAACAGTCTTATAATTTTTTTAATTGTTTCCAAATAACTAGATTTTTTAAAGAATAAAATTAACTAATACTTTTCTAAGCAATCCATGGTTTCTATTACCATAAGCTTCTACAAATACATAAAGATTATTTAGAATAATACTTTTATTCTTTATCAACAAACTTAAAAGAAGAGAAAGAGAAAGGAATAATTAGATGTTTAAATAATAATAATAATAATTAATTAATTAATTAATAATCTTTTAAGTTTCTCATAAAATCTATTACCAGAAATTTTTAATAAAGTAATATAATGATATAGAAAAGTCATTTAATTTTAAAAATTATTTTCAAATAACTAGATATTTTTAAAGAATAAAATTAACTATTAATTTTCTAAGCAACTCACGGTTTCTATTACCATAAGAAAGAGAAAGGAATAATTAGATGTTTAAATAATAATAATTAATTAATTAATTAATAATATTTTGGGTTTCTCATGAAACCTATTAGTACCAGAAACTTTTAATAAAGTAACATAATGATATAGAAAAGTCATTTAATAAAAAAATTATGTTTCTATTACCATAAGTATCTACAAATTCATACAGATAATTTAGAATTATACTTTTAATGTTTATCAACAAACTTAAAGAAAAAAAAAAAAAAAAATGGAAGAAAGAAAGAAAAATATTGTTTAAAATAATAATAATAATAATAATAAATAATCTTTTAGATTTTCCTTGAAATCTATTCCCGGAAAATTTTTAATAAAGCAATATAATAAGAAGTCTTTTAATTTTTTTTAATTATTTTCAAATAACTAGATATTTTTAAAGAATAAAATTAGCTAATACTTTTCTAAGCAACGTTTCTATTACCATAAATTTCTACAAATACATAAAGATGATTTAGAATAATACTTTTATTGTTTATCAACAAACTGGCAAACCTAAAAAAAGAAAGAAAGAAAGAAGTAATTAGATGTTTAAAAAAATAAAATTAATTAATAACCTTTCAGATTTTCCATAAAATCTATTACCGGAAAATTTTAATAAAATAATGTAAGGATAAAAGTCATTTAATTTTTTTTATTATTTTCAAATAACTAGATTTTTTAAAGAATAAGGTTAACTAATACTTTTCTAAGCAACCTACAGCTTCTATCACCGTAAGAGTTTCAACAAATACATAGAGATAATTAAGAATTATAATTTTAGTGTTAATCAAAAAAATTTATTAATATTTATATATATATATATATATATATGTTTAAAAAGAAAATAATAAAATAAATAAATTTATAATCTTATTTATTTTCCATGAAATTTATTACCGAAAAAAGTCAACAAATTTTAATAATAATAATAATGACTTTGTTTTAAAATTTTTAATTAATATTTTTCTAAATTTCTTATCTAACCCATTATCGAAAAAACTATAAACTGAAAACAGTCATACATTATTTAATTATTTATTTTAATTATTTTGGAATAACTAGATATTTACAAAACATAAAAGTAAATAATACTCTGATAAGCTACCCACGAATTCTGTTATCAGAAAAGTTTAAATAAACCACAAATTAGATAAAAATAATTTAGAATTTTATTTTTTAGATATACCAACAAACTCATTTAAAATGTATATAGATGCATTGTTTCATCTAATTCAATGTTTGAAAAGGTTTTCAATATATATATATATATATAAATAACTATATATTTTTAAAAGATAAAATTATTTAATACTCTTCTAAATTCTTCACAAAACCTACTATTAAAAAAATCACCAAACTTATATATTAAAAAGAAAAAAAAAAAAAAAAAAAATCAATATATCATAAAATAAAATAAATTAAGTAACTATTGGTTTTTTAAATTTTAAATTAACTAATAGTCTCCTAAGTTTATAACGCATATCATTATCGAAAAAGTGTAATTAAATTATCTATTGAAAATATTAAATCAGTCACTCATTTATTTATTTATTTTAATTATTTTGAAATAACTGTGTAATTTTAAAAGATAAAATCAACTAATATTATTCTAGGTTTCTCACAGAACCTATGAAGGAAAATATTGAAATAAACTAAAATAGATAAAAATTATTTGCTATTCTATTATTAAAGTTTATCAACAAACTTAAAAAAAAAAAAAAAAAAGGAAAAGAAAAGAAAAAAGAAAGAAAGAAAAATACTGTAAAAACCAAATAACTATTTGTTTTTTAAATTTAAAATTAACCAATATTCTTCTAAATTGCCATCGGAACACCACTTTAAGTCGTAGGTCTCGGTCTAATGAGCAACCTAAATATGAACAAAAATGACCGTTGAGCAGTGATGCCAGATAGTCGAAAATTATTTCCCAAACAGGCCTTCAAATTTCCCCAAATGAGGGGTTTTTTTTTTGTTTTTTTTTTTCGAAAAAATCCCCAACTTGATTTCTACTGAAAAGGAAAAATAAACAATTTAAAACATACATATCAAGCAGATTTTTCTATGGTTTAAGCTCAGATTTTTCCCAAAATGAAGACAATTTTTGAAAAAAATCCCCAAATAACAATAAAGCTATTGAAAGTCTCTAGTCGTAGGGATAAATCACTACATTGCCAACATTGACAGAAAGTTGAAGAATTCACCAGATTTGTCCCCAAAAATTAATTCCCCACAAAATTTGGTCCCCAAAATTGTCCCCAGAAGCCTCGAAAATCCCCAAAATGGGGACAAAATCCCCAATCTGGCATCACTGCCGTTGAGCAACACCCCAAACCAAACTAAAACCCATGGAAATCATTAACAGAAAAGTTCAAATAAATTACGTGTGCATAGTGTTTATTTATTTATTTTAATTATTACAATGTTATTTATTTATTTGCTGTAATTATTTTCAAATAACTACATACCTTTAAAAGATAAAAATAATTAGCACTCTTCTCAGCCACCCAAGGTTTCTCTTACCAGAAAATTTATATAAACCATAAACAGATAAAAATAATTTAGAATTCTATTGTTAATGTTTATTAACAAATTTTTAAAAAAGAAGAAAAATATTATTATATTTTTAGTTAACTGATATATAATATAATCTTTCTTTTCTTTAGCATCAATATACAGTCGGTAACAAAAGTATCTACAAAAGTATCCAAACACTAGCAAAAATTCCTATATAAAAAAGTAGAGTTAATACTGTTTTGTTAAATAAATCCTTGTCGAATCATGTTCTTAGTCGAACACTAGCAAAAATTCCTATCTAAAAAAAGTAGAGTTAATACTGTTTTGTTAAGTGACTAAGAACATGATTCGACAAGGATTTATTTAACAAAACAGTATTAACTCTACTTTTTTTACATAGGAATTTTTGCTAGTGTTCGGATATTTTTGTTACCGACTGTACACGATTTTATATTATGTTTCATCAGGTATTGTAGTCTATAAAATTAAAGTAAGTTATATTATTAATCTTAAAAATTGAATCAATTTAATATAACTAGTTACTTTGTTTAGCCTGTGTATGTTTCTGTGGTGATTAATTTGATTGACTATTCTTCGTTCGTTCTCATTCTATTCTATTATTATCAAATGGATTATTTATATATGTATGTATATATATATAGAGAGAGAAAGAAAGTTTTAAACAGAACTTATTACTAAAAAAGTTTAAATAAACTATGTACAATGTTCATTCCTTCATCTTTTATTTTCAAATAACTAGATATTTTTAAAAGGTAAAATTAACTAACCCTGTACGAAGCTTCCTACGAAAACTATAAAAGAAAAATGTTTAAATAAACTAAAATAAATTAAAATTATTGTGCAAAATATGATATCGTTGAAAGACACTTCAAATCAAACAAAAAGCCGCCACATAAAAAGTTTAAATAAACCACAAACAGATAAAAATAATTTAGAATTATTTTAGATCTTAACATTTATCAACAATTTTAAATAATAAAAATAATGATAATGATAATTTTTTTTTTTTTAAATATTTGTTAAAAAAAAAAAAATAAATAAATAAATAAATAAATAAATAAAGGAAAAGAAAAGAAAAAGAAAGAAAAAGAAAAAGTTTTTTAATTTTAATATTATTTGAAGTTTCCTATGGAATTCATTTTTGGAAAACTTCAAATAAACTACATACTGATGTTATTCATCGTTTATTTATTTTTATTTATTTAATTATTTTATTTTTTTAATTTAATTTAATTATATTATTGTTGTTGTTATTTGCTTCAAATAACAAGATATTGTAAAAAGATAAAATTAACTAATTCTCTTCTAGGTTTCCCACGGAATTTTTAAAAGAAAGAGTTTAAATAAACTAAAATAGTAGATAAAAATCATTTGTCAAATCATTTGTTCTTAATGTTTATCAACAAATATTTTTTCTCTCTCTTCTGGCGCCCCCTTAATCACTATCGAAATTAAACAAGAATCTTAATCTTCTAATTCCTCGCATGGTTTCCCAAATAACAATAGTAAACAGGCATTGTTTCAAATTCCGTAACTTCAAAGGGAAAGGACCTCGACGACCCCCACTCTACACTGTCAGATCGGCGCCTGGGGATAGTTTTCTGCGCATAATCTGCTAAAAGTTGGTCAACTTCTCCGCTATCTGGCGCCTGCCGAGATTAGAACTTTTATTTGCGAGTGACGCCGTGGGGGAGGCGCCGTTACATGCGGGCGCCGGCTCTGGGACAAACACATGCATCTGACTTTTTCCTAACGCAATATCAAAAATAGAAATTTTTGCGATCCGTTTAAGTCTTCGGTCTTTCTGGAGGGGGAGGCCCTTTTTTTTTTTTTTCCCCTCCGAAATAAATAAATGAAAAGCAAATGTATAAAAAATTGGGGGAAAAGGGCGCAAAAGTTCTGGAAGAAAAATTTAGTAAATCAGCAATGGGGGGGAGGGCAATAGGCCACTCATAAATAATTGTGAGTTTTCAAAAGAAAGCGTATTTATCATTTGCGTTATTCTAAAAGTCGTGTCCAAAAAAGATTCCTTTTCCTCTCCTACTCCCCTCCACCATTTGAGTGATACTTGGCAATGGTACATGCGACGGTTTTTGCAGAAATTTTCTCTATCCCGCTCCCCTCTCCCTGCTATCCTAGAAATTAAAAAAAAATAATAATGATGATGATGTTGTGTCTTCTTCAAAAAGCAAAGGGGAGGGAGGAGAGTGTATGAATATTCAAATGTAGGTTAAATTATTTATATTTAAACATGCAAAATGAATTTAAAAAATCATTAAAATGCATGTGAATATTCCAAAATTACAAAAAATATTCAAATTGGTATCATGGTAATATAAAAACGAACCTTTTCTTCCTTTACCCCTCTTTGGCCTCAATATATATGCAAACTCACTACAATTTTTCATAAACATTAAGAGATAATTATACAAAGTTTCATTAAAATCGTTAACAACCGATAAGGCGACATAAAAGCACTCATTTTCTCTCTCTCTGTCTTCCCTGGTCCTCTTGCCTCTTCCCAGGAAGAAAACACTCCGTGTAATTTTTCATAAATAGTAAATGATAGTTATTCAAATTTCATGGTAACAAAGTCGCATAAAAACAATATTTTTTTTCTCATCCAACGAAGCCTCCCCTTCCAGGTATAGGGTAAGTACTCCAGTAATTGGCATGCTCCAGTAATTGACATCTATCGCGAAATAATTAATAAATAAGAAAAATAATAAAATCATATATTTTACATATAAGAATTTTAACATTTTAGGTCAAACACTGGAGCATAGGGTGATAATAATTGGTAAAATGAATATCTAGCAGTGTCAAACACTGGAACGTAGGGTGCCAATTACGGAAAAAATGAAAAACTGGCAGTGTCAATGACTGGAGCATTGAGTGGGTGTCAAATAGAAATTCATAAAAAAAAAAAAATAATAATAATAATTGTTATCAAATGTATATATTTTAAAACATATATGTCGTTCTGAATGTCTTTCATACCACATGTACTAACTTAAGATTTCTAAAAATATTTTCTGATGACTAGAACATTAAAAACATCAGAGATTGCTATAAAAGTGTCAATCACTGGTGCACTTGCCCTATGTGACTTTACTGAAATTCTTCATAAACAGTAAGCAATAGTTATTCAAAGTTTCTTTAAAATTGTTAACAAGATGATATAAAAACAATTATTCCCATCCCCTCAGATATATATCTGTATAAATAAAGAGAAGTGTCTGTGTATCTCTGTGTGTGTGTGTCTGTGTTTGTCTGTCTGCGCTCTGGTGCTCACACTATTGATCGCAGAGCTTCCAAATTTGGCATATAGGTACCTGGGACCCTGCAGGTGTGCACCTCATCGAGATTTTTTCGAATTTCGAATTTGAATTTTTTAAATTAATGTTTTTTCTATTTTAAATATTGGCTTTAATGCTTCATTTTTCATAAATTTAATTCTTTTGCTTCAATCGTCTGCGTATCTTAGCAACGGCTATTACGAAACTTATTTTTATTTAATTCATTCATTTGAAGGTGATTTTTTTTTTTTTTTTTTTTTAATTTGTTATATTTATTGAAAATAAAATCGTAATGCAGTAGAAAAAATTAAGTATAATTAGTTTTAAATTTAAAAACGTATTTATAACAGTTATGTTTAATTTTTTATAGTAGAACAACTTCTTACTTTTCATTTTTTAGTTAATTCCTTTAAAAGAAAAACCTTTTATTTATTCATTTTTTTTTTTTTTTTTTTTTAATTTACTGTATTTATCGGGGAAAATGGTAGTATATACATAGTTAAAAGGATTAAATTGATTAAAATTTATTTATATATATATATATATTTAATCTGCTTTTTATTTTATATTATTTTATTACATTGGTCGGAATCAAATCGTAATATAGTGTAAATAGCATGGTCTATAAAATACATGGTTCAAAACTAAAATATTTAATAGATGCTGAGATACAGTCATCTTTAAAATCGTAGTTCTTAAATAGTAGCAGATCCCACCTGTCGTCGATAAATATCCAGATTGAAGTGCCCGGGAAAGATCTTCCTGCAGGCATGGGAAACCTAGACCTGATGCAATGCGGGCGGGAAAAGAGCTGCCGTAGACAGCGGGTACCCGAAGCGAGGTTTGGAGCAAATTCAGTTTATTTTCTTTTCTTTTTTTTTTTTTTATTTTTTTTTTATTTTTGTGTATAATGCGGTGTAAAAAAAATAAATATTAATTCGATTCTTTCGAAAATTTATTTAAATATAGTGACCAGCGAAGCGGGCGTAGCCTGCTAGTATATATATATATATATATAAATCTTACTACATATTTTCGAGAAATACAAAGTGAATATTGTACCAATTTAATAGAAATTAGTAAAAAAGTAATTTGAAAATAATCTTTTTTTTTTTTTTGTGTGTGTGTGTGTGTCCCATTATCACGAAAAGGTGTTTTTTAAATGCAATGTTTGAAGTTTATTACATTTTGCGATAAGCAAATCGGAAAAATGTCTCTTTTTCCGGTGTCCTTACTTGCGGAGCATCTTTTTTTTTTTTTTTTTTTTTTTTTTTTACCGCATGCTTTTTATCCGGCGCGCTTCGTTCTGTGATCTTTTTCATTCTTAAGATTTTTTTTTACTTTCTTCTATATGTAATGTAGAGAAAGTATTGGATTCGCGAAAGTTTTCGAAGTCCACTTTTTGATGGATTTACATGTTTTGGGATGTGGAGAACACGAATTAATAGTTTTTAGAAAATGTCTATCTGTCTGTCTGTCCGTCTGTCTGTCTGTCTGTCTGTATCATTTTTTTGTAGACGCTGTATCTCACGAACCAATGAATGAAATTTAACCAAACTTGGTATTTAGTTGCACCCTGACATAAACTGGTGCTGATTAGATTTTGGGATCAATCGCTCAATAGGTGGCGTTGTGATCGCATTTTATGCAAATTTTTAACATGGCAGCATAGGACAAAATTCCGTATAAATGGGCATAAAGAGAGTTATTTTACACTTGTGATTGTAAAATTAATATGAATTATTGATAATAGTAGTAGTTAGCTAGGAAAAAAAATTTGTGCATGTGGGGGCATCGGTTCCCCCCCCCCCCTGGGGGGGAAGTACCCCCCCGGGGAAGTAAATTTTCAAGATGGGTATCTTTCGAAAGGTCTCGTTGATAATAGTAATAGTTAACTGGGAAAAAATTTTTGTGCATGTGGGGGCATCGGTTCCCCCCCCCACCGGGGGGGGAAGTACCCACCCGGGGGGGCAAAGTTTCAAGATGGGTATCTTTCGGAAGGTCTCGGCAATACCTTTAAAACGAATGGTTGAACCATAAATCTGTGATAATTTAAAACAAAGTTATCGATTTTTTTTACTTTTAACAAAAAAAAATTTTTAGAAAAAAATCGCAATTTTTTTTTTTTTTTTAACGAAATTTAACCAAACTTGGTATTTAGTTGGTCCCCGACATAAACTGGTGCTGATTATGTTTGGGGATCAATAGCTCAACAGGTGGCGCTGTGATAGCATTTTATCTAAATTTTTAACATGGCAGCATAGGACAAAAATTCGTATAAATGTGCATAATTAGAGTTGTTTTAAACTTGTGATTGTAAAATTAATATGAATTATTGATAAAAGTAGTATGTAACTAGGAAAAAAAATTTCTGCATGGGGGGGCATCGCTTCCCCCCCTAGGAGGGAAATACCCCCCCAGGGGGGGGTAAATTTTCACAATGGGTATATTTCGAAAGATCAGGTTGATAATAGTAGTAGTTAACTAGGAAAAAATTTTTGTGCATGTGGGGGCATCGGTTTCCCCCCCCACACACCGGGGGGGGAAGTTCCCACCCGGGGGGGCAAAGTTTCAAGATGGGTATCTTTCGAGAGATCTCGTCAATACCTTTAAAACGAATGGTTGAACGATAAATCTGTGATAATTTAAACCAAAGGTATCGATTTTTTTTTTGTTTTAACAAAACAAAACTTAGAAAAAAAAATCGCATTTTTTTTTTTTTTTTTTTTTTTTAAACGAAATTTAACCAAACTTGGTATTTAGTTTGTCCCCGACATTAACTGGTGCTGATTATGTTTGGGGATCAATAGCTTAACAGGTGGCGCTGTGATAGCATTTTATCTAAATTTTTAACATGGCAGCATAGGACAAAAATTCGTATAAATGTGCATAATAAGAGTTGTTTTAAACTTGTGATTGTAAAATTAATATGAATTATTGATAATAGTAGTATGTAACTAGGAAAAAAATTTTCTGCATGGGGGGGCATCGCTCCCCCCCTGGGGGGGAAGTAACCCCCGGGGGGATAAATTTTCAAGATGGGTATCTTTCGAAAGGTCTCGTCAATACCTTTAAAACGAATGGTTGAACTATAAATCTGTGATAATTTAAAACAAAGTTATCGATTTTTTTTACTTTTAACAAAAAAAAAAAATCGTACTTTTTTTTTTTTTTTTTTTTTTTTTTTAAATATTGTTACTGATTGAATATGTATAGGTAAATATAGAAGAAAGTCTTGTGGTGGCCACAACATACTAGTTTTTTTTTCTTTTGATGAAATAATTCGATAAATTTATTTTAAATTATCACAAGTCTATGGTTCAAACATTCGTTTTAAAAGTGTTGAAGATTTTTTTTTTTTTTTTTTAAGGTACCCATATTGAAAATTTACACACCTGGAGATTACTTGCTCTAGGGTGGGGGGAAGCGATTCCCCTATATGTACAAAAAAAAAATTGCGGTTTATTATTATAATATATATGTACTATATTATTTTTGAAATTTCACATTGAAAAGTCAAAAATATTTTTCATTAAATACATTTATACGAAATTTTGTCCTATATTACCTTATCAAAATTAAAAGGAAAAAAAGGATGAAAGCGCCACCTATTGAGCGATTGACTTCCAAATATAATGAGCTTAGATTAATGCCAAGGTCCAACTAAATACCAATTTTGGTTAAACTGCGTTCATTGGTTCTTGATATACAGTGTCCACAACATCTATGATACACTTACACACACATAAGAGACATACAGATGTTTTGTAAAAATGGTCAAATCGTCATCGTCATCAAGATATCTCAAAATGTGTAAATCCATCGAAAACTGCTGGTCGACATTTTTTATATATCTGATACTATCTTCTTACCCCCCCCCCCCCCCCCAAAAAAAAAAAAAAAAAAAAAATGTTATTAATCGAGAAGCTACTGTTATATTGTAGTAAATACTTTTAATTATTTTAAAAAGTTATGTTTTAAACTTAACTTTAGATTTTTATAGCAATTGTGTTTAAGTTAAAGTCTTAGTAGTTATGAACAAAAATAAATTTAAAAAAGAAAAAGAAAAATTATATAGTAGCTGTTGCTAAGGGATACAACTTCATATTTTTAAGCAAGCAATCTTTTTTTTCTTAACATTTTTCCAAAATTTAAATGAAAAGGTAAATGCATTAAATTATGTAAAAAGTTATTAAAAAATAATGTTCTGTCATAAACGGAATTTAGTTTCTTATTTATTTATTTTCAAATTAAAATTCTGGTGCGCGTTTTAAAAGATAATAAACTACAATCTTGTAATTTATTAAATAAAAAGAAGGCTTTTTTTTTTCTCCTAAAATACCCTGTTATCCTGTAAATCAATATTGATAATAATAATAATAATAATGTTATTCTTTTTCGAATGCATCAGTAAAAGTAATTCTGTTTATTTATTTATTTATTATTTTTCTTTTTCTTTTTCCTTTTAAAATTAAAATTTTGGTGTACATCTTAAAAGGTAATGAATTACAATCTTTTGATTTATTAAATAAAGAAAAGGTCTTTCCCTCCTCCCCTAAAATACACCTGTTATCCTATACATCAACATCAATAATAATAATAATAATAATAATAATAATAATAATAATGCTATTTTGGTGCACATCTTAAAGGGTAACAAACTACAATTTTGTGATCTATTAAATAAAGAAAAGGTCTTTTTTCCCCACACTAAAATACTCCTGTTATCCCATAAATCAACATCAATAATAATACTAATAATGTTATTGCTTTTTCAAATGCATCATTAAAAACAATTCTGCTTTCTCTCTCTCTCCCTTTCTTTTCTTTTTTATTTATTTTCAAATTAAAATTTTGATGCACGTTTTAAAGGGTAATAAACTGCATTCTTGTAATTTATTAAATAAAGAAAAATGCTTTTTTCTTTCCTACTAAAGTACCCCTGTTATACTATAAATCAATAATAATAAAAAAAATAATGATGATGATATTATTCCTTTTTCAAATGCTTCATTAAAAATAATTCCTTTTCTTTTTTTTTTTCTTTTCTTTTTTTTTTTTTTTTTTTAAATTAAAATTTTAGTGCATGACTTAAAAGGTAATAAACTACAATCTTGTAGTTCACTAAATGTAGAAAAGACATTTTTTTCCTTTTTTTTTTCCTTCGTAAAACACTCCTATTACTCTATAATTCAATCTCAATAATAATATAGTGTTAACTTCCTTTTTCAAATTCATCAATAAAAATAATTTCTTTTTCTTTCCTTTTTTTTTTTTTTTTTTTTTTTTTTTGTTATTAGTACGACAGGACCATTTTTTTCAATCTGCGATTTTACGTTCCACCTTGAATTTTACATTTCTTTTTATGTCAAAAAAAGAAAATGAATGTGCAATTTTTTTTCTCTCTTTTTAAAAATTAAAATAAAATTTAGAAAAATCATGCTTAAAAAAAAAAAGAAAGAAAAAGAAAAAAAAAAAGAAAGAAAGAAAGAAACAGCTTCATTGTAGAGCGATATATATAATATTTATTATTATTATTATTATTATTTATATAAGTTGAAAAAAATTACAAGAAAAGTTAACTTGCATGTACAGTCGAACCTCGTTAACGTGAACACGCTTAACGTGAATTACTTTTAACATGAATTGTTTCCACAATCCCCTTCAAAATGAAGATTAGTTATATAAAGATTAGTAGTTACTGATAGCATGAACTACTGATAACATGAACAATTTTTCTTTCCCCCTTGCCCTTGAGATTCGCGTTAACGAGGTTCGACTGTATTTATTTTGATTTTAGAAGGATATGACCTCATTAGTTAACAAAGAAATTTATTTGAAAATATTTATAATTAACATTCTAAAAATTACTGAAAATAAAATTCCTAAAATAAGGATGCGAATTTCTAATAAATTAAAATAAATGGGAAAGACCGGAAAGGGCTTGAGTTTAATAAAAGAAATGTAAATATCTGAAAATAAACATCTTTGTCACATAAATTTGACATATTAAAAATTTATTAAAATTATAAAAACTATATATTGAAGTGTTATTTATGAGCCAAAAACAAATAAATAAATATCTTTCTTTTTATGTCGGAAAAAAAAAAAAATGAACATGCAATTTTTTTTTTTTTTTTTTTTAATAATTACAATTAAGAAAAATCGTTCTGAAGAAATGGAACAGCTTCAGTATAGAGCCCACAGGAGAAATTTGAAATCTGGCACCGAAGTAGATCGGACAATTTTCTCCAAGATCTTTATTTACGCAATTGCGATAGCAATTTGGGTTCCTTTGCTAAAGCTAAACTTTTTCTTTGCTAAAGCTAAACTTTCCTTTCCTAAAGCTAAATGCTACTGCTATACCAAAGAAATTTTAAGAAATAAATATAGTTAGTGATGCTAGGGAATGAAACATAGTTACTGCATGCCTTTATATGGAAGAATTATTTATTTATTTTCAAATTAAAATTTTGGTGCACGTCTTATAGAATAATAAACTACAATTATGAAGAAAAGGCGTTTTTTCACTTCTAAAATACTCCTATTAACCTATAAATCAAGATCAATAATAATAATATTGTTAATTAATTCATTACTTTCATTACCCGATTACTGTAGGTAATGGGAATACTACTGTATTCTGTCCACAAATTCGATATCGAGTTTTTACCTGATTTACATGTTTTAAGCCCTTCTCAATCCAAAAAAGTGGTTTTCGGCAATTGGTTGGTATGTGTATATGTGTGGGGGGGGCGGGGGGAGGGAATAGAATCTTCTGATTGCCATATCTCCAAAACTAATATAGATGGAACTACGAAACTTCAGAACTGAGACAGGTCTGGTGTGTAGATGATTTTTTAAAACTCTTGTGGAAAATTGGAAAACTGGAAGGGGGCCATCGGAAACCGAAAGGGAAACTGTATCTCAAAAACGGCTCGAACGATTTTCTTCAAAGTTGCTACATAAACACTATACCAGATGTCTTTTCGTATGAGTTAGTTGGTTAGTTCAGGAAAATCGATAGGCATCCTTATAGGTAGCTCAATTTCAGGTTTCTCAAGTTCGTTCCTTTAAAAACCGCTGTACATTTTTTTTTTTTTTTTTTTAACTCAGCATATTAATTTCCTTTTAGATATTCTTTTGTATTTATTTGTTGTCTTCCAGTCTACAAATGAGTACACCAAGTTTTGGTAAAAATCGGTAGCTCAAAAACGGCTCAAACGGTTTTATATATCTTGAAAATATATCTTGAATTATTATATCTTGAAAATTGCTACATAAACCCTTTTTAGATATATTCTTTCTCGTGTATTACGGGGTTATTACAGTAAAATTAACAGTCAATTTTATAAGGTAGGTCAGTTTTAGGTCTCGAAAAATAGTGTTTCAAAAAATGGCTCTACCGATTTTCTTTTCAACTCCCTATATAAACTCTGTTTGCTTTACACGTCCACGTGTATCAGCTTTCTCTTACAGAAAAATGTTTAGATGTCTGTTTTGTTAGGTCAATTTTATGTCTTCTGATCATATTATCTCCAAAAAGTGCATATAATACGTGTAATAGAGGTTAATGGAAGTCGTGTGGTTGTTTTACACCAGAATTTTTTCTAATGCATCATTGAAAATACAGTCGAACCTCGTTAACGTGAACACTATTAACGTGAATTACTTCTAACATGAACTGTTTCCACAATCCCCGTCAAAATGAAGATTAGTTTAGTTGTATGAAGGTTAACTACTGATAACATGAAAAAAAAATTTATCCCCCTTGAGATTCACGTTAACGAGGTTTCTACTGTAATTCTCTTTTATTATTATAATTTATTTATTTTAAATTAAAATTTTGGTGCACATCTTAAAGTGTAATAAACTATAATCTTGTGATTTATTAAATGAAGAAAAGTTTTTTTTCCCCCTCCTAAAATACCCCTATTATCCTATAAATCAATATCAGTAATAAATTTAATAATAATAATAATAATAAAGTTGACCCATTCTTTTTTTTTTTTTCTTCTTTTTACTTTTTCTTACCCGTAAGGTACAGAAAGTATTGTTTTTGGGTCAAATTTTTGAAAGGGAGATTTTGTTATATTTACATGTTCTGAGGTCCCCTGAATACGAAAATCATGTTTTTAGCAAATGGTCTGTGTGTATGTCTGTGTGTCTCTGTGTCTGTGTGTGTGTCTGTCTGTTATCAGCATATCTCAAAAACAAATTATGGCAGAAAGTTCAAACTTGGTATTCTAAATGTGTATCATATAGGGATGCTACAGTAAGCTTTTCGTTAAGATCAAGCAAATGGTTCGTGTACAGGGACAATCAAGATAATTCTAATACATTACGTCTATGGGGGAAATTGCAGGAAAGTAGAGTTTAACGTCTATAGACTGAACTAAACCAAATGAAACGAATATATATTTTTTGTAATAGAGATAGTTAACTGGGGAAAAAAATTGTATATGTAGGGGCCTCGCCTCCCCCCCTCCTGGAGGGAAGTCCCCCCCTCGAGGGGAGTAAATTTTCATGATGGGTATCTTTCAAAAGAGCTCGCCAATACCTTTAAAACGAATGGTTGAACCATCGATCTGCGATAATTTAAAACAAAGTTATCGATTTTTTTTTCTTTTAACAAACAAAAAAAAAAAAAAAAAAAAAAAAAAAAAAAAAAACCCTTAAAAAAAACCCTTAAAAAAAAATCGTTTTTTTTTTTTTTTTTTTTTTTTTTTTTTAAATATTGAGAATAAAATGGATTTTTTTTGGATATTTGGTGTTATACTACTTCTCTAATATGGAAATCGTCTGCATTATCATAAAAGATAATTTTTTTAAATATGAATTTTAATAAATTATTTTTTAAAAACAGAATTATTTTTTAATAACCGAATTAAATTCTATATAAATGTAGGTGTATCAATGAAAACGGGGGGGTTGAGGGGGGCGGTAGCCCCCCTCACACAGAACTAATTGTCATATAAAACTCTTCAGAAGCCTAATATGAATTGTTTAACACAGGTTTACATAACAGTACTCGTTATCTTACCTTTTAATCTGCAACCTGTATTTATAGTATTAAATTTCAGGGTAAGAGAAAGTTGTGTGGGTGACACACAAGATTATTTTTAAAACAACCATTAAAATTAATTCTGGTTATTATTATTACCATTATTATTATTATTAATTTTGCCAAATTAGAACTATTTGTAAATTCTAATTTATTAAAATAAATAAATGAATAAATAAATAAGTAAATAAATAATAACCAGAATAAATTTTAATGGTGCATTTAAAAAAGGAATGAGTACCATTTGCTATTATTATTAAAAACTAGATTCCCATTGTTTGCAATAATAATAATAATAATAATAATAATAAATACTTTATTTTCTTTGAAATATCCCGATCCCGACTAATCACCCACCCCACCCCTAACACACACGCAGACCAAATAAAATAAAAACAAAGAAATTACGTTAAACAATTTAAATGCTTCATTAAAACATTTTTTTAGTTGTTGTTTTATTTTTATTTTGAAATAAAAAAAATTTGTACATTTTAAGTAGCAATGAACCATATTCCCACAGTTTATAAAATAATAATAATAATAATCACAAACATAATAATAATAATCTTCCCCTTAGATTACGCCTACGAACTTCTCCTACCTGAAGTTAACAATAAAAAAAAAAAAAAAAAGAAAGAAAGAAAGAAAGAAAGATAATATTAAATTATGCTAACTTTATCGTTAATCAAATGCGTCATTAAAGATAATAATTCTTCTTTCCCTCCCCCATCTCAAATCAAAATTTTGCTACACGGCAACAAACCACAATTCTACTCGTTTAAAACGGATGTAACTAACCCAAAACTACATGAATAATTGACTATCATGCTTAAGAATAATATATCATCTTCCAGTTCTGTCAGAAATAACACGAGATTTGCTTTTAAGTTAGCTTAAAGCATAATTTATAGAATTGAAAGTAATAAACCATTTCTCTTCTTTGTCATCCATTTCTGTTATTAGTATTCTTATATGTTTGTAGTAGTAAAAGCGAATACTAACTTCTTGGGAAACCATTATGCCATGCTCTTTTTTTTTTTTTTTTTTTTTTTTTTTAATGGATGTGAAATTGCATGAATTTTGATTTTTGAAATGGGTATTTAAATTAATGGATGTAAAAAAGCAAGCATATATAATAATACATATTTAAATAGATATGAGTTTCTATACTACATCGATAATAAAAGACATTATTATATATAAAAAAAAAAAAAACCTTTATAAACTTAGTAAGTTGTAAAATTATAATTTGATTACATTATAAATTATAACTGTAGTACACATACTAAAACAATGTATAATTTTAATATAACCAATTTAAATATCTCGCATTACAACTGTAAAAAGTCTTTATAAAGTCTAAAAATTTTTACAAAAGCATTCACAGTTTATACATTAAAACATTTCAACTAGTTATATATTTCTACTTAGCTTTTGACTCTTTATCGTTGAGTCTTCATTAGAGTTATCGGAATAGTAAAATTTTCCGTTAAAGTATATAAATTCAAAGATATATAATCAAAAATAAGTCATTAATATAAAATCCGTTAAAGTCAATGCGCCATAAAAGGATAAACTTCATTGATATACGGAACTTACATATTTTAACGTAAAATTATACTATACCGATAACTCTGATAAAGACTCGATGATAAAGAGTTGAAAGCTAAGTAGAAACTAGTATGTTGTGGCCATCACAAGACTTTCTTCTATATTTTCCTATATACATATTCAATCAGTAACAATATTTAAAAAAAAAAAATACGATTTTTTTTTCTAAGGTTTTTTTTTTTTTTGTTAAAAGTAATACATATTCAATCAGTAACAATATTAAAAAGAAAAAAAAAAAGATTTTTTTTTTCTTTTTTGTTAAAAGTAAAAAAAAAAATCGATAACTTTGTTTTAAATTATCACAGATTTATGGTTCAACCATTCGTTTTAAAGGTATTGACGAGACCTTTCGAAAGATACCCATCTTGAAAATTTACCCCCCCCGGGGGGTACTCCCCCCAGGAGGGGAAGCTATGCCCCCACATGCACAGAAATTTTTCCTAGTTAACTATTACTATTATCAATAACTCGTATTAATTTTACAATCACAAGCTAAAAATAACTCTCATTAATTCATTATGTACATTTATACGAAATTTTGTCCTATACTGCCATGTTAAAAATTTAGAAAAAATGCGATCACAGCGTCACCTGTTGAGCTATTGATCCCCAAATGTAATCAGCACCAGTTTACGTCGGGGACCAACTAAATACCAAGTTTGGTTAAATTTCGTTAAAAAAAAAAAAAAAAAAAAAAAAAAATTTTTTTTTTTTTTTTTCGTTAAAAGTAAAAAAAATCGATAACTTTGTTTTCAATTATCACAGATTTATGGTTCAACCATTCGTTTTAAAGGTATTGACGAGACCTTTCGAAAGATATCCATATTGAAACTTTCGCCCCCCCCCCGGGGGGCACTTCTCCCCCAGTGGGGGGGGGAAGAACCGCTGGCCCCACATACACAAAATTTTTTCCTAGTTAACTATTACTATTATCAACGAGACCTTTCGAAAGATACCCATCTTGAAAATTTACTTCCCAGGGGGGGGGGAACCGATGCCCCCACATGCACAGAAATTTTTTCCTAGTTAACTATTACTATTATCAATAACTCATATTAATTTTACAATCACAAGTTAAAAATAACTCTCATTATGCACATTTATACGAAATTTTGTCCTATACTGCCATGTTAAAAATTCAGAAAAAATGCTATCACAGCGCCATCTGCTGGCCGATTGATCCCCAAATCTATTCAGCCCCATTTTATGTCAAGGTCCAACTATATACCAAGTTTGGTTCAATTTCATTCATTGGTTCGTGAGATACGGTGAAAATACGAAATTTTGAGATCGCAGCGCCCCCTGCTGGGCGATTGGTCCCCAAATCTAATCAGCTTCATGCCCCGTCAGGTTCCAACTACATACCAAGTTTGGTTCAATTCCATTCATTGGTTCGTGAGATACGGTGAAAAATACGAAATTTTGTCCTATACTGCCATGTTAAAAATTTAGAAAAAAATGCGATCACAGCACCACCTGCTGGGCGATTGATCCCCAAATCTAATCAGCACAATGCCCCGCCAGTGTACAACTATATACCAAGTTTGGTTGAATTTCATTCATTGGTTCGTGAGATACGGTGAAAACACGAAACCACAGACACACAGACAGACAGACATTTTTTAAAAACTATCAATTCGTGTTCAGGCCATCCCAAAACGGGTAGATCCGTCAAAAAACGGAGGTCGAAAATTTTCGCGAATCCAATACTTTCTCTATATTACATATAGAAGAAAGTAAAAATACATAACTGGTTGAAATGTTTTAATGTATAAACTGAGAATGTTTTTGTGAAACATTTTAGACTTTATAAAGACCTTTTTACAGTTGCAAAGTGAGATATTTAAATTATTTATATTAAAATAATACATTGTTTTAGTATATGTACTATAATTAGTAAGTTGTGGCGATCATAAAACTTGGTTTTAATATGAGAGAAGTATAACACTACATTTCGAAATAAAGTTAATTTTGTGCACAACATGAAATATCTTAAAAACTGCATTTTTCATTTTTTCATTTTTTAGTTTGGAGAAAAATATTAAGTTCAATCTGGAGTTTTTGTAGACCAGTTTTGTGTAACATTAAAATAAATTAGAAATATCAGTTCTATCGTTACAAATTCTGAACCAAATGAAAGGGGCGAGTTTTCTGAATCCACAGATGCAAACAGTTTTTCGACACGACCATTAAATTTTTTTAAAATTAACATAAGTATGAAATTTAGGTGGCAATACTTCATTTTAATTCATTTCAGTCATTTCAAAAAGTACGTGGCCCAGTTTTATGGTCGAAAACTGAGATAAAAATTAAAAAATTAAATAAATAAAAATTTTACAGATTGAAATTAATAGTTTTCCGTACTTAACTAAATTCTGCGTTTGACAGAACTTTTAATTTTATTTTTTATTAATTACAGAAACATTTTTATTTCCATACGTTTTTCTTTGTGTGGGTGGCTACACCCCCCCCCCCTCCCTTACCTTTCTTTTTGAATATTTTATCTACGTTCATAAAACATTGAGGTTTGTTTTTCAATTTTAAAACTTTTTCTCATAGTATCCTTCGAAACTGATGATGGAGCTTAGTAAAAAATTTCAAGTGACATTCTCATGCGATTTTTAAAAATGCCATTTTAATTTCATTTATTTCTATTAAACTAGCCTTTCTCGCACAAAACATCTACGTGATAGCACCGTACTCATACACCGGTGTGTGTATTTGTGTTGATATGATTTTCAAATACTTTCATAAATAAAATTGCTAGAAATTTTCCGATTTTTTTTCTTTTTTATAAAAGATATTTAAATCTTCGATATTTGCATTATAACCCCTCCCCCCCCTCCCACCTTGGGAAAAGTAATACCCCTTCCCTCCGGGAGGTGTATTTTCAATATGAGTATCTTTCAAAAAAAAAAAAAAAAAAAGTCGTCAATACTTTTTAAACAAATGATTGAGCCATAAATCTGTGATGATTGGAAATAAAAATATTGACTTTGCCCCCCCCCCCCATTTTTAACAACAACAACAAAAAAAAGCTATGATGTTGTGGCAAGCCACCACATGACTTTCTTCTATGTTTTCCTATACAAATTCACTCAGTAAAAGTAATTTGTTAAAATTATTATTTAACTAGCAGGCTTCGCCCGCTTCGCTGGATCCTATTTTTAAATGAATCACTATAATTACTGAATTCTCAAAATTGCATTAATTTTTATCACGTGAAAAAAAAAAAAAAAAAAAAAAAAAAAAATCTGATTAGGAAAAATGTCTCACCGGGTTCTCACTGCCTTCGGAAAAAATTCCCAAAATGCTCTAACTCTTATTTCTGTTATTTTCCCCCTTCGCCCCCCCCCCCTCCCGTCTATCCTAATAATTTTACAAATTCGAAAATATCCGCAATCGATTTATAAATATAAAAAGCCTATATGCACCAGTTTTAAACGATCTATCTCTATTTTTGTTTTTTTGCCCCTCCGCCCCCCCTCCCGTCCCTCCTAATAACGTTACACTTTCGAAAATATCCCCATTCGACTTGCAGGCCTCTAAAAACAATCTGTACCAATTTTGAACGGCCTAACTGCATTTCTATTTGTTTTTGCCCATAGCCCCCTTCCCTTACCGCCCCACTTCCCTTACCGCACCTCCTAATAATTTTACAAATTCAAAAATATCCGCATTCGATTTTAAGTATCGAAAACCATTTGTGTACCAATTTTGAACGATCTAACTCTAATTTTATTTTTTTGCCCCCCCCATCCCCTCCCCCCTTCTCGCCCCTCAAAATAACTTTACACATTCGAAAATATCCCCATTCGACTTGCAGGCCTTTAAAACCTATCTGTACCAATTTTGAATGCCCTAACTGTATTTCTATTTGTTTTTGCCCATAGCCCCACCCCCTTACCACTCCACCCCCTTCCCGCACCTCCTAATAATTTTAGAAATCCGAAAATATCCGCAATCGATTTGTAAGTATCGAAAACCTCTATATACCAAATTTGAACGATCTAACTCTATTTTTATTTTTTTTTGTCCCCTCCCTCTCCCCTCCCCCCTTCTATCCCCTCCTAATAACTTTACACTTTCGAAAATATCCCCATTCGACTTGCAGGCTATTGAAACCTATCTGTACCAATTTTGAAAGGCCTAACTGTATTTCTAATTGTTTTTGCCCCTGCTGCCCCACCTGGGGGCTGAATTTTTTAAATTCCAGAAATTGGTTTTTAGATATTTGTATTAGCTATATTTTATAGCAAAAATTGCACGTACACTGTTTTTTTTTTTTTTGTTGTTGTTTGAGATATATAGGATTATGCGAAATCGCGTTTTACGCATGTGAAATCCCGTTTTGCCCCCCCCCCCCCGCCCCCCCTTGGGGACCGAATTTCGAAAATTCCAGAAATTGTTTTTTAGACATTTATATTAGCTATATTTTAAAGCAAAAATTTTACGGATATCTGTTTTTTTGTTTGAGATATAAAGGATTTTTTGAATTCACGTTTTGCCCCCGTCCCCCCCTTGGGGGGCGAATTTTTTCAATTTTTTTTTTTTTTCCTAAACCATCCCTGACCTATAAGGAAAAAAATAAAAAAAGAATGATCGAAATCGGTCAAGCCGTTTACGATTTTATAAAGGACATACAAACAAACATTCATTTTTATATATATAGATAAAATTATCTTCCATGATGAAAATGCAGACGATTTTCATTATAGAGAAGTAGTATAACACTAAA
Organism: Salticus scenicus; assembly: GCA_963930645.1. NCBI lineage: Eukaryota > Metazoa > Arthropoda > Arachnida > Araneae > Salticidae > Salticus > Salticus scenicus. Next base: position 32,416,455 of record OZ005648.1, read on the forward strand.
TATCCGAAGAAAGTCAATTTTATTCTCTATCTATATGACACACACACACACACACACACAAAAATAAATAAATAAAAAATAAATGCGATCCGCCTCCTAAGTATTATTTATTTATTGGTTAAAAAAAGAGAAAAATAAATAAATAAAAAGATAACTTTATTTTAAATTATCACAGATCGGTGGTTCAGCCATTCGTTTAACAGATATTGACGAGCTCTTTTATAAAATACTCATCATGGAAATTTGCACCCCTCGGGGGACTGCCCTCGGGGGGGGGGGTTGCTTCTATGTACACAATTGTTTTCCCAGATTACTATCATTATTATAAATAACTAGCAGGCTTTGCCCGCTTCGCTGGACATTAAACTTAAATGAGTTGTCAAAATCCCATATCTTTATTGATAACCTAAGTTCTTGCTGTGATTGGTAGAGGTTTTCTCGCTCGCAACGTGAGGAATCTTGGTCCCCACTGCCTTCGGCAGCAACTTATTTCCCCTTCCTCAGCGGGTGAGTTCGAAGTTTTGCAAAATCCCACTAATGTACATAATGCGTACACCTAATCAACATTCACACACCAAAATTCGCCATTCTAAGATAATTCAAAGCGAATTGAAACGGAAAAATATGTTTTTACACATGTTTATTGCACTCCGACTCCGAGAGAGAGGGGGGGGGTCGAATTTCGTGAAATCCAGTTACAATAAGTGCCGGATGCATACAAACAATCTACGCACCAAATTTCGTGACCACAGAAGTCTTTAATAGAAAATATTATAAATAAATAAATACAGCTTTAGTATGGGACACCATTGGTGACTTTAAATATTTTAAACCATTTTTGCGATGAACTGAATTGGCTATCTCAATTGTGCAATTAAAGATCTTGGCGAGAAACGTCCGAACTACTTCGGTGCTGAATTTCAAATTTTGCCAAAGGGATCCGATACGAAAGCTGTTTCATACACAAAATAAATCTATATATATAAAAGAGCAGAGTCTCTGTGTGTGTGTGTGTGTGTGTGTGTGTCTGTCCGCTATAGAATCCTAGGCCGTTTCACCGAGCGGGACCAAATTTGGCACGATTAATGCTTACGACCCGAGAAAGACAACGCCGCAAACGATTTTACAAAATTCGCCCCCCCAAGGGGGGGAGGGGGGCAAAACGTAATTTCACAAAATCCTTCATATCTCAAACAAAAAAAACAGATATCCGTAAAATTTTTGCTTTTAAATATAGCTAATACAAATGACTAAAAATCGGTTTCTGGAATTTTTGAAATTCGGTCCCCAAGGGGGGCGGGGGGGGGGGGCAAAACGTGATTTCACATGCGTAAAACGTGATTTCGCGTAATCCTATATATCTGAAACAGAAAAAAAAGATATACGTGAAATTTTTGCTCTAAAATATAGCTAATGCAACTATCTAAAAACTAATTTCTGGAATTTTAGAAATTCAGCCCCCAGGTGGGGCAGAAGGGGGGGGAGGGGGGCTAAGGGGCAAAAACAAATAGAAATACAGTTAGGGCGTTCAAAATTGGTACAGATAGGTTTTAAAGGCCTGCAAGTCGAATGGGGATATTTTCGATTGTGTAAAGTTAAGTTATTAGGAGGGGCAAGAAGGGGGGGAGGGGAGGGGGGGGCAAAAAAATAAAAATAGTGTCAGATCGTTCAAAATTGGTATGTAGAGGTTTTTGATACTTACAAATCGATTGCGGATATTTTTGAATTTGTAAAATTATTAGGAGGGGCGGGTAGGGGGGTTGGGCAATAAGGGGGGGCTATGGGGCAAAAACAAATAGAAATACAGTTAGGCCGTTCAAAATTGGTACAGATAGGTTTAATAGGCCTGCAAGTCGAATGGGGATATTTTCGATTGTGTAAAGTTATTAGGAGGGGCAAGAAGGGGGAGGAGGGGAGGAGGGGGGCAAAAAAATAAAAGTAGTGTCAGATCGTTCAAAATTGGTACGTAGAGGTTTTCGATACTTGCAAATCGATTGCGGATATTTTTGAATTTGTAAAATTATTAGGAGGGGCGGGTAGGGGGGTGGGGCGGTAAGGGGGGGGCTATGGGGCAAAAACAAATAGAAATACAGTTAGGCCGTTCAAAATTGGTACAGATAGGTTTAAGAGGCCTGCAAGTCGAATGGGGATATTTTCGATTGTGTAAAGTTATTAGGAGGGGCAAGAAGGGGGGAGGGGAGGGGGGCAAAAAAATAAAAATTGTGTCAGATCGTTCAAAATTGGTACGTAGAGGTTTTCGATACTTGCAAATCGATTGCGGATGATTTTGAATTTGTAAAATTATTAGGAGGGGCGGGTAGGGGGGTGGGGCGGTAAGGGGGGCTATGGGACAAAAACAAATAGAAATACAGTTAGGCCGTTCAAAATTGGTAAAGATAGGTTTAAGAGGCCTGCAAGTCGAATGGGGATATTTTCGATTGTGTATAGTTATTAGGAGGGGCAAGAAGGGGGGGAGGGGAGGGGGGGGCAAGAAAATAAAAATAGTGTCAGATCGTTCAAAATTGGTACGTAGAGGTTTTCGATACTTGCAAATCGATTGCGGATATTTTTGAATTTGTAAAATTATTAGGAGTGGTGGGAAGGGGGTGGGGCGGTAAGGGGGCTATGGGCAAAAACAAATAGAAATACAGTTAGGCCGTTCAACATTGATACAAACAGGTCTTAGAGGCCTGCAACTGGAATGGGGAAATTTTCGAAAGTGTAAAGTTATTAGGAGGGGCGAGAAGAGGGGAGGGGAGAGGGGGGGCAAAAAAATAAGAACACAGTTAGATCGTTCAAAATTGGTATATAGAGGTTTTCGATACTTACAAATCGATTGCGGATATTTTCGAATTTGTAAAATTATTAGGAGGGGCGGTAAGGGGGGGCTATGGGCAAAAACAAATAGAAATACAGTTAGGCCGTTCAAAATTGGTACAGATAGGTTTTAGAGGCCTGCAAATCGAATGGGGATATTTTCGAAAGTGTAAAGTTATTAGAAGGGACGGGAAGGGGGGGGACAGAGGGGCAAAAAAAATAGAGTTAGATCATTCAAAATTGGTACATCGAGGTTTTCGATACCTACAAATCGATTGCGGATATTTTTGAATTTTTAAAATTAATGGGAGGGGCGGGAAGGGGGAGGAAGCGGTAGGGCAAAAAAATTAAGATAGAGATAGATCGTTCAAAACTGGTGCATAGAGTTTTTTGATACTTACAAATCGATTGCGGATATTTTCGAAATTGTAAAATTATTAGGGCGCTCATATATATGCATTCGCGCGTGCGCATCACGCACGGGTCTACGCTGCCGAAGGCAGTGGGGACCCGCTGCGACATTTTTCCCGATCAGAGTTTTTTTTTTTTCTTTTTCACATGATAAAAATTAATGCAATTTTGAGAATTCACTAATTATAATGATTCATTTAAAAATAGTGACCAGCGAAGCGGGCATAGCCTGCTAGTAAATAAATAAAATAAAAACTCTTTTCGGATATTTACAAAATAAAAATAAAAAATCTTTATAAAATCCAAATGATAATCATTTACAATTAAGGGGAGGACTTAACAGAATCTCATAAGGTACATAATAACAACAAAAATTTTTGTTTTACTGCAGGAAAGAAAAGTACTGCTTAATTAAATAAAAATATTAAACTAATGCCAAATATCTCTATGAAAATATTTATCCACATACAAATTCTTGATTTAAAAAAAATCACTAACTTTTGTAGGTATTTTTCTCTCTAATTTTTATTATTATTCACGTGAAATTAAAAATATTTCATTTTATTTCTGAAATATAAAAAATATCTACCGAACCTGGGTTGAAAACGGAAAAAGGGTAAAATAAATTAGAAATATCAGACCTATATTTATAAATTTGATACCAAATGAAAGGGGCGATTTTTCTGAATCCAGGGGTGTAAACAGTTTTTCGATGCGACAATTAGATTTTTAAAAAATAACTAAAGTATGAAATTTAAGTGGCAACGGAAAAACGGAAAAAGGGAAAAATAAATTAGAAATATCAGACCTATCGTTACAAATTCAGTACCAAATAAAAGGGGTGATTTTCCTGAATCATAAGGTGTAAACAGTTTTTCGATACGACAATTAGGTTTTTTTTTAATTTACTAAAGTATGAAACTTAGATGGCAACACTTCATTTCAATCTTTTCATAATTTGTAGTGTGAATCACGCGAATGAAAAAGTCTTTAACTTAAAAATTTATTTTTATATTTTATTTCTGCATTCAAAGCGTTTTAGTGAAAAAATATTTATGGCGCATGCGCAGGCGTTTTTTACCCACATTTTAAACACTAATCATAATTTTGAAAATTTCTATAGATATAATTTTAAGTTGGGTAAAGACCTAAGTTTCTGCCAAGCGCCGTTGAATTCCGTCCAGCCGTTCTCGAGTGATGCCCGGACAAACGTGTTTTAGTCTTTTACCCCCCAGGGGGGAACGGGGGGGAATTTCTTAAAAGTTGTTAGATATAATTTTAAGTTGGGTGAAGACCTAAATTCCTGCCAAGCGCCGTTGCATTCCGCCCAGCCGTTCTCAAGTGATGCCCAGACAAAAAAAGCGACATACAGACACGATGACACACACACACACACACACACACAGGCAAAATTTTCTGAAGTCATTTTCGGCTTTCATGGAGTGTGAAACGTGAAGATATCGCAAATTTTTTTGATTCCGACAAATTTACAGACAAAAGTCTGATTTTATTAATATAGATTTCTTTTAATTTCATAATGATTATTAAAAAATAATTCTCTTTATATACATTTATACGAAACTTTTTCCTATATTGCGGTAGTTCCTGAGATACAGTTGCTAGTGCTACAAACTTTTGCCACACACAGACTGACAGACAATTTCTAAAAATGGTCAAATCGTGACTATTGAAAACCCTAAGTCGAAAATTTTTTACGAATCCAATACTTCCTTCTATTGAATATAGAAGAAAGTAAAAATGCATTTCAACTGATGTCGGCACAAAACTGACTTTCTTTCGGCATTGAGTGATATAAATGTCATTCGCAAATAATTTTAATAAATAATAATTCAAAAAATCAAAGCAGTCTTTGGGCATTGCCGATAGAAGTGAAAACAAAGTAACTTGTGAATTGTATCGTCGAATTATTAGATTATTAATTTCGAATTAATTTTGGTTTGTAAAGAAGTGTTTATGATCTGTATTATATGATTCGGCACAATATTTGTAGCTACCCAAATTAAATGAACTAAGCCTTATATTAGGTAAAAATATTGATTACTTATGAAATTATTTTAATTAGTAGCTGAGATACAAAAGAAAACCGATTCAGGACACCTCAAAACATGTAAATCAGGTGAAATCTTGAATTCCACTTTCGATAATATAAGAGAACTTTAAAATATCTTTCGAATGATGTATTAAAAATAATTTAATCATAATTAGAATTTGAAATATTGAAATTTTAAAATATTACAGCGCCATCTGGCGGTAGAAATTTCTGTAATCTACTGTTCAATTCCAAATCAACAGAGCTTTCTAATGATGTATTACTTATGAAATTATTTTAATTAGTAGCTGAGATACAAAAGAAAACCGATTCAGGACACCTTAAAACGTGTAAATCAGGTGAAATCTCGAATGCCACTTTCGATAATATAAAAGAACTTTAAAATATCTTTCGAATGATGTATTAAAAATAATTTAATCATAATTAGAAATTGAAATACGCGTATTAGGATAAAATTTAATTTGAAATTAAAATGTAATTTTTTTCCATAATCGATGAAATTTGAGCTGCAACTATCCCGTGTGCTGTTAATGGCGCACAGTAAGTTTCAAAGAATTTAGAAGAAAATTGAAGCATTTTGAAATTTGCAACTTTTATTCCTAGTAGAAAACCACGTGATGTCAATTGGCAAAAAATATGTTTCTTACCGATCAGATTCTCTGTGACTGGGTTGTCATGGTAACGAACGCCTGCAGAATTTCATTCAAAGCGTTAGCTGACGATGACGCGAGTTTCATGATTTTTGTTCACCCAAAAGTGCTCAACGCGCCTAAAGAAGTTTTCACTTCAGTAAGTTGTACTGTATACAACTGTATAAGATAATATAAAAAAAAAATCTTGTGATGTTCACAACATACTAGTTTTTTTTTTTTTTTTTTTTTTTTTTTTTGACGTAATTTTTAAACAATTGAATATTTCAACATTTTTTGCGTACGATATTTGTTGTCAAATGATTAATAAATTGATATAACTTTAACAAAAATAATATTTTTTAAACTGATATCAATAAAAATTTTTCTCAAAAGTAAGCTTTAAAATAAATGAAAAATTTGAGAATGTTTAACAAAGAAGACTAAATGAGAAATGGCGTTACTGGGTGATTCCACGGAAAACAGGACAATTATGTCCGGCACGTGACAGCTATAATTTCATTAAAAAAAATATATAATTAAAAAATTCAATGAATAAAGTTTGTGCTTAAAAAATCATATAAACTTATATGATTTTTCCAGCACAAAATGTTTTCATTGTATTTTTTAATTATATATTTTTTTTAAATGAAATTATAGCTGTCACGTGCCGGACATAATTGTCCTGTTTTCCGTGGAATCACCCTACTGAGGATGCATTAGAGATAGGTGAAGATAAACATGTCTTCAAATGTTAAGTTAAAAATGAATTTTTTCTCCTTAAAGCCAGTATCGACTTGGGCTCAAGATCAACGCTCAAAACGTCATTAATCACGCTTCCGACACAAACAGCCAAATGTCTTGTCATCAGTTGTAGCCCTTTTTTATCAGATTGCGCTGTTACCTCAAAGGAAAGCATGCAAAATTGACAAAGATGTCTACCCCTGGCCCTCAATTATCTCAGCAGGGGGTTAGATTCCATCCCCGTTCGAGGGCTTTGAGCTCCGGTGAGCTCGGCTCACCACATCAAAGGATTCTGAATAGAAACCGCCCAATGAGCGCAAATGGAAACCGGAATTTAAAGCTGCCTTCAAACTCTGGCAACGATGCAGAGCTTCAAAAGTCATAAATTATCCATTGTCCGAAAGTGACCCTTGAAATTTTGCACACAGTTACAATGAAGGACATTACTTTTTATTGCTCTTTTACAAAAGCGACCAGTTCTCATGCAATTATCGCACTAGGTGGTTTGTGATCGACGACTCCAGCGAGCGTCAATTCTCAAAAACCACATCAAAGAAATATCAGTAGAGCCGCACTTGCAGCTTTTCAAGTTGTCAGAGTTTGAAGGCAGTTTAATATTTGCTTTGCTTTTCGTGTCACCCCTCCCCTTGTTTTTTTTCTGCATGCGAATAACTTTTTTAAAAATCTGGTGTGAAACAACCACACGACTTCCATTATCCACTATTACACATACACTGTAAAAAAATATTTGTATGAATGCACAACATTATTGAGGTAACTTATTTTCCTCAACCATGTTGAGAAATGTTATCAACTATAGCTGTGTAACAGAGGCATATAGTGGAACGTTACGCAATTACATCTGGTAACATTTCTCTACATGGTTGTGGCAAGTAAGCTGCCTCAATATTGAGGCAGAATAAGGCAATTAAGAATAAAGCAATAAACGATACCACAAAAAATATTAATTTTAGAGTGAAAATCAAAAAATATTTTAATACACGGGATATCAAAATAATTAAATGTTAACGAAATATTAGTGAGCTGGTTTTTAGCAAGATATAAATTTTTTTGGCTCTAGGCGGCCATATTGCTCATCCAATTGAGATGACCGTAAGTTAAAAAGACAATGCTTAAAAAATCAATTTGTATTACATTTAGAACATAGAAGGGATTCAGAAAAAGTGATTAATAACACTCTTTAAATACATTGCAGAAAAAAAAAAAAAAAAAAAAAAAAAAAAAAAAAAACGATTGTATAAAACAAGTTTAAGTGCCAGAAAATCTGAAAAAAATCCATTCTTAACGAAAAGAATTAGGAAAGCAAAACTTCAGAGGGTTAAAATATTTAAAAAATGATCAGTTAATTATTGGTCTGAAGTGGTTCTCTCTGATGAGTCAAGTTTAATTTATTTAAAGCTGACGGAAACAAGCAAGTCTGATGACGTAAATGTGACCGACTTAATGAAAATCGCATTTTTAAAACAGTGACACATTCTCCGTAGTTTATGATATGAAAGTGCATAATTTTTCTATGAGTCAAGTAAATTTTCATGTTAAAGGAATCAATTAACCCAAAATAAAACTAGGCCATTAAAAAATTGATGCCTGACCAACTATTTTGGAGGTATTTCAGATATTTCCACAATCAGCATTTCAAAATGATAATGCACCTTGCTACATGGCACCTGTGGTACGTTTATTTGATTCAAGTTGATAAAATTACCCATCCATTCCCATGAGCATCTATAATTTTGTAAGTTATCATTTTTTTTTTTTTTTTTTAACTTAAAGTTAAATCCCACAAAGAATATCGTAGAATTTCTTCTTTACTAGACCTGAAAATACTCTCCTAATCTCAGTCCGCGCGAAAATGTTTAGTCTATAAAATAATAAAATAAGGTAGGGATTCAAAATTTATAGCCTACAACTTTGCAAGAATTAAAAAAAAATTATTTATGATATTTGGCACATGGAAATTTCTGAGTTTCATGTTAAAATATTGAAAAATACTATGTCATTGCGCATTAAAGCAGTAATTCCATATAAAAGTGGAATTATCCAATGCAGAATACATATTTTTATGAAGTAATTGTGTAGATCTAACAAATAAATAGTTTTATTTCATACATTAAACTGTAACATGTTTTACTTCGTATAATAAATCATAATAGAATACAAAGTACATATGTTTATTATATTAAGTTTAAACAGGAAATTGTATGTAGATTTTTATAAAATACTTCGTAGAATGTAATAAAGTGAATTATTAAATTAAAAATGCATATAGGTATCATGTTATGACTTCTGTATTATACAAACATAACAGTTTTATTTGTTTCAAACATTAGTTAAGTTATTACAAACACAAAAGGTATAAATAAATTTTTCTGCAGTGCGGCATTTTTTTGTCCTTTAGTGTATAAAGACAGATTGCATATTAACTCTTAAGAACAATAGCGTAAGATAATAAAGTTCAATATACTATTAAAAAAAATTGGTATAGGTGTGATGTAAATACATCACCTCTCTTTTAATTCCTATGCCAAAATACTTCGTTTTGCAGGCATCTCATTGCAGCCGTTCGTTCCTGGCTCAACGCACCTTGTAAAGTTTGCTTCCCGCGGCACTTGTCAACGGGAGAATCCGCGATTCTTTCTCTTGCGTGCACAAACTATTCATTGGTTACCTTTGCGGTCCGATTAACGCATCAAAATCGCGTATCCGTGATTTTAGGTGTGCCTGTGCGAACCCGTTTTTTCTTTAGGAGCGATATTTAACATTTAAAAATCAGTTCAGTTCGTGTTCCACCACCGTTCTAATAAGAATTGCCAGGCGCTTACGTCCGTGCATTATTTTAATATGTGGTTACACACCCTGATACCTTTTTTGTGAAATTATCTTGAAATGTTAAAAAAAAAAAAATGGCTTTGCCTCACGAATTTGAAATGTCTTACGGATGCTATTTTTTGAAAAATGAACGAGCCTAATAAAATAGTTCTATATAAGTGAAATCGAATAATGCCTCTTCTTTTCAAGACTGGGTATGTCTTTCTTTAAATCGTTATTCTGAATTTGGAAATATCTTAATATATATATATATATATATATATATATATATATATAAGCAAATGTGAGTCTTATCTTATGTTTATACCCATGCATGACCAGGTCGAGACCTAGGGTTCCAACTATCACTATTTATTTTTTAACTCCTTTTGTTTATGATAATGCAGCCTCTGGCCTATCTTTATTAAATATTTTTAGGATAAGTCTCTATTCAAGAGCTAGTAGAAAAAGTAACACCACAATAGGAACAGTTTTATTTGTGTAATTCATGAATGAGGAGGCTACTGGCCCCCTTAGTCCTTTGTTCAATTATAGTGCATACAATTTTTTTTATAAATATATTATATATATATATAAAATCAAAGCTGTTATTGATTTACCTTCAAACTTAAGTGGCAACCAAATACGAACTTCAAAATACCAAATTTAAATTTCCTAAAGCTATTTGTTTTTAAGTTATGCTGATTACAAATATGCATACAGATCGAGCGCTAAAAATTGGACTTCCGTAATCAAGGACCTCAAAACGTGATTTTATGCAAAAAAACTGATTTGAAAATTAAATCTCTCTCTATATAATTCGCTAAGAGAGTTTTTTTCCTGTAAGTCCGTGGCTGGACGCAAGTTGATTGGCTAAGAGAGATTTTCTTCTGTTTGTCTGTGTGTTGTTGCCACCAGCTTTTCATACTTTAGTTAATTAAAAAAATTGTCACCAGCTTTTCATACTTTAGTTAATTTAAAAAAATATATAATTGTCCGATCGACAAGTTAATTAAACCGACACATTCAGAAAAAATGTCCCTTTCATTTGGTACCTTATTTGTAACGAAATTTTGATTAGATTTTTTTAAATTAATTAAAATGTGAAAATAATAACCCGGTAAAAGCTTAAAATGTGGAAATTTAAAATTTTAATTGTTGCTAAAAGGAAAAAAAAAAAAAAAAAATTTTTTTTTTTTAAGAATAATTTAATCATAATTAGAATTTGAAATATTGAAATTTTAAAATATTACAGCGCCATATGGCGGTAGAAATTTCTGTAATCTACTGTTCAATTCCAAATCAACAGAGCTTTCTAATGATGTATTACTTATGAAATTATTTTAATTAGTAGCTGAGATACAAAAGAAAACCGATTCAGGACACCTTAAAACGTGTAAATCAGGTGAAATCTCGAATGCCACTTTCGATAATATAAAAGAACTTTAAAATATCTTTCGAATGATGTATTAAAAATAATTTAATCATAATTAGAAATTGAAATACGCGTATTAGGATAAAATTTAATTTGAAATTAAAATGTAATTTTTTTCCATAATCGATGAAATTTGAGCTGCAACTATCCCGTGTGCTTTTAATGGCGCACAGTAAGTTTCAAAGAATTTAGAAGAAAATTGAAGCATTTTGAAATTTGCAACTTTTATTCCTAGTAGAAAACCACGTGATGTCAATTGGCAAAAAATATGTTTCTTACCGATCAGATTCTCTGTGACTGGGTTGTCATGGTAACGAACGCCTGCAGAATTTCATTCAAAGCGTTAGCTGACGATGACGCGAGTTTCATGATTTTTGTTCACCCAAAAGTGCTCAACGCGCCTAAAGAAGTTTTCACTTCAGTAAGTTGTACTGTATACAACTGTATAAGATAATATAAAAAAAAATCTTGTGATGTTCACAACATACTAGTTTTTTTTTTTTTTTTTTTTTTTGGACGTAATTTTTAAACAATTGAATATTTCAACATTTTTTGCGTACGATATTTGTTGTCAAATGATTAATGAAATTGATATAACTTTAACAAAAATAATATTTTTTAAACTGATATCAATAAAAATTTTTCTCAAAAGTAAGCTTTAAAATAAATGAAAAATTTGAGAATGTTTAACAAAGAAGACTAAATGAGAAATGGCGTTACTGGGTGATTCCACGGAAAACAGGACAATTATGTCCGGCACGTGACAGCTATAATTTCATTAAAAAAAATATATAATTAAAAAATACAATGAAAAAAGTTTGTGCTTAAAAAATCATATAAACTTATATGATTTTTCCAGCACAAAATGTTTTCATTGTATTTTTTAATTATATATATTTTTTAATGAAATTATAGCTGTCACGTGCCGGACATAATTGTCCTGTTTTCCGTGGAATCACCCTACTGAGGATGCATTAGAGATAGGTGAAGATACACATGTCTTCAAATGTTAAGTTAAAACTGAATTTTTTCTCCTTAAAGCCAGTATCGACTTGGGCTCAAGATCAACGCTCAAAACGTCATTAATCACGCTTCCGACACAAAAAGCCAAATGTCTTATCATCAGTTGTAGCCCTTTTTTATCAGATTGCGCTGTTAGCTCAAAGGAAAGCATGCAAAATTGACAAAGATGTCTACCCCTGGCCCTCAATTATCTCAGCAGGGGGTTAGATTCCATCCCCGTTCGAGGGCTTTGAGCTCCGGTGAGCTCGGCTCACCACATCAAAGGATTCTGAATAGAAACCGCCCAATGAGCGCAAATGGAAACCGGACTTTAAAGCTGCTTTCAAACTCTGGCAACGATGCAGAGCTTCAAAAGTCATAAATTATCCATTGTCCGAAAGTGACCCTTGAAATTTTGCACACAGTTACAATGAAGGACATTACTTTTTATTGCTCTTTTACAAAAGCGACCAGTTCTCATGCAATTATCGCACTAGGTGGTTTGTGATCGACGACTCCAGCGAGCGTCAATTCTCAAAAACCACATCAAAGAAATATCAGTAGAGCCGCACTTGCAGCTTTTCAAGTTGTCAGAGTTTGAAGGCAGTTTAATATTTGCTTTGCTTTTCGTGTCACCCCTCCCCTTGTTTTTTTTCTGCATGCGAATAACTTTTTTAAAAATCTGGTGTGAAACAACCACACGACTTCCATTATCCACTATTACACATACACTGTAAAAAAATATTTGTATGAATGCACAACATTATTGAGGTAACTTATTTTCCTCAACCATGTTGAGAAATGTTATCAACTATAGCTGTGTAACAGAGGCATATAGTGGAACGTTACGCAATTACATCTGGTAACATTTCTCTACATGGTTGTGGCAAGTAAGCTGCCTCAATATTGAGGCAGAATAAGGCAATTAAGAATAAAACAATAAACGATACCACAAAAAATATTAATTTTAGAGTGAAAATCAAAAAATATTTTAATACACGGGATATCAAAATAATTAAATGTTAACGAAATATTAGTGAGCTGGTTTTTAGCAAGAAATAAATTTTTTTGGCTCTAGGCGGCCATATTGCTCATCCAATTGAGATGACCGTAAGTTAAAAAGACAATGCTTAAAAAATCAATTTGTATTACATTTAGAACATAGAAGGGATTCAGAAAAAGTTATTAATAACACTCTTTAAATACATTGCAGAAAAAAACAAAAAAAAAAAAAAAAACAATTATATAAAACAAGTTTAAGTGCCAGAAAATCTGAAAAAAATCCATTCTTAACGAAAAGAATTAGGAAAGCAAAACTTCAGAGGGTTAAAACATTTAAAAAATGATCAGTTAATTATTGGTCTGAAGTGGTTCTCTCTGATGAGTCAAGTTTAATTTATTTAAAGCTGACGGAAACAAGCAAGTCTGATGACGTAAATGTGACCGACTTAATGAAAATCGCACTTTTAAAACAGTGACACATTCTCCGTAGTTTATGATATGAAAGTGCATAATTTTTCTATGAGTCAAGTAAATTTTCTTGTTAAAGGAATCAATTAACCCAAAATAAAACTAGGCCATTAAAAAATTGATGCCTGACCAACTATTTTGGAGGTATTTCAGACTTTTCCACAATCAGCATTTCAAAATGATAATGCACCTTGCTACATGGCACCTGTGGTACGTTTATTTGATTCAAGTTGATAAAATTACCCATCCATTCCCATGAGCATCTATAATTTTGTAAGTTATCTTTTTTTTTTTTTTTTTTTTTTTAACTTAAAGTTAAATCCCACAAAGAATATCGTAGAATTTCTTCTTTACTAGACCTGAAAATACTCTCCTAATCTCAGTCCGCGCGAAAATGTTTAGTCTATAAAATAAGGTAGGGATTCAAAATTTATAGCCTACAACTTTGCAAGAATTAAAAAAAAATTATTTATGATATTTGGCACATGGAAATTTCTGAGTTTCATGTTAAAATATTGAAAAATACTATGTCATTGCGCATTAAAGCAGTAATTCCATATAAAAGTGGAATTATCCAATGCAGAATACATATTTTTATGAAGTAATTGTGTAGATCTAACAAATAAATAGTTTTATTTCATACATTAAACTGTAACATGTTTTACTTCGTATAATAAATCATAATAGAATACAAAGTACATATGTTTATTATATTAAGTTTAAACAGGAAATTGTATGTAGATTTTTATAAAATACTTCGTAGAATGTAATAAAGTGAATTATTAAATAAAAAATGCATATAGGTATCATGTTATGACTTCTGTATTATACAAACATAACAGTTTTATTTGTTTCAAACATTAGTTAAGTTATTACAAACACAAAAGGTATAAATAAATTTTTCTGCAGTGCGGCATTTTTTTGTCCTTTAGTGTATAAAGACAGATTGCATATTAACTCTCAAGAACAATAGCGTAAGATAATAAAGTTCAATATACTATTAAAAAAAATTGGTATAGGTGTGATGTAAATACATCACCTCTCTTTTAATTCCTATGCCAAAATACTTCGTTTTGCAGGCATCTCATTGCAGCCGTTCGTTCCTGGCTCAACGCACCTTGTAAAGTTTGCTTTTCGCGGCACTTGTCAACGGGAGAATCCGCGATTCTTTCTCTTGCGTGCACAAACTATTCATTGGTTACCTTTGCGGTCCGATTAACGCATCAAAATCGCGTATCCGTGATTTTACGTGTGCCTGTGCGAACCCGTTTTTTCTTTAGGAGCGATATTTAACATTTAAAAATCAGTTCAGTTCGTGTTCCACCACCGTTCTAATAAGAATTGCCAGGCGCTTACGTCCGTGCGTTATTTTAATATGTGGTTACACACCCTGATACCTTTTTTGTGAAATTATCTTGAAATGTTAAAAAAAAAAAAATGGCTTTGCCTCACGAATTTGAAATGTCTTACGGATGCTATTTTTTGAAAAATGAACGAGCCCAATAAAATAGTTCTATATAAGTGAAATCGAATAATGCCTCTTCTTTTCAAGACTGGGTATGTCTTTCTTTAAATCGTTATTCTGAATTTGGAAATATCTTAATATATATATATATGTAGAATCTTGGCTGGGTGTCTAGGGGTGGGGTAATGATGAGCTCCAACTTAGATAACGAAGACATTTATTACGTAACATACACAAAACAGATTAAATATAAGGATTAACATATAACAGCAGACTTCCTATCATTAACCAACTGCTGGTTTCAAGGCTTAGCACATAACAAGCTTTCTTCATCAGTATAACCGTAACGAAAAAACATTTAAGCACCTACTCGTGCTTGTATTCACAAAAACACCTACGCGTGCTATCAAATAGTAAAATTGAAGTAATGAGCCCTCCATGGCTCTACACACTTATTAAGAGCACAACAAGCTCTAATTAGGAGAAAATCAGCCTGTCAGCCTTCGCGCTGACGGTCTCAAACGATCTCCACTGCAGCCAGATCTCAACTGACTCCCGTCCGTCATCTCGTTCAAAGATAAACATCAGAGACAGCGCCATCTGTTGGTTGTGCAAGGAACTTCCCACAACGCTCGGCCATTTTGATGTGCGGTGACCTCACCGTAAACCAGCCTGGGATACTAAAGGATATCTGCAAAATACAATTAAAAGAAAAAAAAAACAAAAAAGAGAAACAGACATTAAAAAAAATTATGTACATAAAAATTCACAGTTAACGTTTTCTTTAAAGTTTATCAGTCCAATTTGATTTTAGTTTAGTCTGTGGGCCATAATTTCATATGGTCTGCAGAAGTACTAGTATGTATAGGTCCTTCGTGATCACCTATCTTCTCGACTTCATATCTGCCTTTGGTCTTTACTCGCACAACTTTATAAGGACCTAAGAATTTTGGTCTTAGTTTCATGCCGGTTCCAAACTGAGTTCGCTGGATGGCAACTAGATCATTAATTTTATATACATGGGCTTTCTTTCTCTTCTTGTTGTAACATCGGCGATTTTCTTCTTGAATCTTAAGAATGTTTTTTCTTGCTTCTTCACGAATGGTGTTAAGATTATCAAGCATGGAATTTATCCTTTCCTCTTCGAGAAGTTCTAGTATTCTCTTATCTTCTTTCTTTCTCATTGTTACTCCAGTGAGTAGTTCAAAAGGAGTTCTTTTGGTACTTCTCGATGTGGTGGAATTAATAGTTCTCTGGACAGCCTCAACAAACTTGTACCACTTGTTAGGGTCATTTATACATAACTTGGATAATACAGGAATGATTGTTCGATGAAGTCTCTCAATTTGACCATTCCCTCTTGGGATTCCGGTTGTGATGGTGTCATGTTCGATTCCCTCGGATACACAGTAATCTGCAAACTCCTTAGATATGAACGCAGGTCCACGATCAGATATTATTCTTGCGGAGTTACCAAAAATAGCAGCTTTCTGTTTTAATTTTTGCAAGGCGTCTGCTGAAGAAGTTGATTTGACTGGATATCGCCACGAAAATTTACTAAATCCATCGATGACGGTGAAAATGTGATTGTAGTTTTTGTTAGTGGTTGGTAATGGACCCACAAAATCGATGTGATACGTGGATAATGGTATATCTCCTTTAGGGATAGGGTTCAAAAAACCTTCTCCTTTTCCCTGTTTCTTATTTACGAGAATACATTCTACACAACTTTTTACAACGTTATCTACGCATTTTTTCATATTAGAAAAATAGTAGTCTCTTTTTACTAACTCTTCAGTTTTATTAGCCGAAAAATGTCCTAAGGCATGACATTTCTTTACGACCTCGATTTGCATGGTCTCTGGGACAATTAGTACATCCCTATCATTTAACACTTTATATAAAACATTATTTTTTAACACATATTCGTCATTTTGGTTCTGTTGTAAAAGAGATTTCATAGTGTTGATAAACTCATCATTTTCTTGAGCAGTAGCAATACGATGAGTAAGGGTATCAGTTGTTACAGTCATTACAGGGTGTCTGCTAAGCGCGTCAACATGCTGCATTTGTTTACCAGGTCGATGTTCTACTTTGTAGTCGAATTCCTGTAGCAGGAACGACCACCTGGCTGCCTTAGGTGTCAATTCACGTTTATCTAAAGTTTTAGTGAACGCTTGACAGTCAGTATAAATTTTAAATTTACTACCTAATAAATAGTTCCTAAATTTTTTAAGGGCTTCTACTATCGCTAACACTTCTAACTCATAACTACAGTATTTTTCTTCTTGTACAGAGGTCTTTTTACTCATATAATGGATTGGATAGTACTGTCCATCGTCATCTTGTTGTAATAGGATTGCACCGAACCCTAATTTAGATGCATCTGTATGAACTTCTAACTTATAGCCTTGCTTAAAAAGGTGTAAGACAGGCGCATTAGATAAAATGTCTTTCAGCTTTTGAAAAGCTAATTTCTGCTCTTGCTCGAATTTAAATGGAGTGGAAGCACGTAATAAGTCACTGAGTGGTCTTGCTATGTTGGCATATGAACGAATAAATTTTCTAAAGTAACCCGTTAAACCTAAGAAACTCTGCACTTCCCTAGCATTACGGGGTTCTGGGAAATTTTGTACTGCAAGAGTTTTTTCTACTGAGGGTTTAATCGTGCCATTCTCAATTATGTGACCTAAGAAATCGATCTTTCGTTTCAAAAACTGACATTTCTTTAAATTTAACTCTAGACCAAATTTTGATGCCGTTTCTAACACACGTTTTAATTTATCTAACCCTTCATTCTCATCTTAAGATGGAATAATTATATCATCTAAATAAATAATTACAGTACCATCTTTTAATAGGTCTTTAAACACATAATTTACATATCTTTGAAATACTAAGGGACTATTACATAATCCATAGGGAACTTTTAGAAACTCATACTGGGCATTATCGGTCACAAAAGCTGTATATTTCCTACTTTTTTCCTCTACATCAACTTGTAAAAACGCATTCTTTAAATCTAGTGTCGAAAAAACTTTACCCTCCCCTTATCTATCAAATAAATCCTCAATATTTGGCAACGGGTATTTATCTTTAATAATTTTCTTATTTAAAGCACGATAATCACAGCATAACCTTATTCCTCCATCTTTTTTCCTACACACCACTATTGGCGAAGCATAATTTGATGTACTTTCTCTAATTATACCATCTTTTAACCACTGGTCAATTTGTCTATCCACCTCTGATTTCTCTACAAATGATAATCTGCGAGAGCGTAAGCACACTGGTGTATCATCAGATAAAATAATGGACATTTTTAAATCAGTACTTTTTGTTTTAACTGGCTTATAACTTTTTATTAATTCGCTTAATCTCTCTTTTAACGACTTATCTAAAATATAACTGACATCGAATTTTTCTTCTTCTGAAAAATTGCACATATTTAAAAAAAAAGAATCTATTTCATTTTCCTTTCGATCGAATACAGGAAAAGAACACTCACCTGCTTCATCGAAATTGCTTTCCCCCGAACTCAGAAAACTATCTTTCCCCCCTACGTCGCTGAAATTCGAAACATCTGTTTCCTCTCTATTTTGTGGTTTCAAAATATGAAAGATATTACCAGGGAGAATTACGTCACATGACAAATTGTTGCAAAAAGCCCCGATTACATTTATTGGATCATGATTAGGTAAAGATATTTTAAATTCAGTCAGATTTGCATCTTTCTTTTCATTAAAACAGCTAACTAGAGTGGTTGAAGAAATAACATTTTTAGTCTGTGGAATGCTATTTTTATTTACAATTAGAATCGAAGAACCTGAATCTTTCAACGCTTTAAGTGGGATATCATCCACTAAAATATCAACATATTCGAGCTCATTAACAATTAGGTTAATCGGACTTGTTTCGGATTGAACTACTGAATTCGTAGGAAGATTTTCACGGAATTCTTTTTTCTCTGAAATACGTTTAGGACACACTCTAGCGAAATGAAATGTTTTCCCTTTTGCACCACAAATGTAACACATTCTTTCATGCTTTTCGTGAGTTTGATTAGATACCGAATTACGTATTATGGGATCTTTATTATTATAATGTGTCTTTCTAAAAGGAGTTTTGTTTACAAACCGCTTATTCTCTGAACTTTCGTTTCGCGTATTATTATTAGTTTCAATTAACGATTTCCCTCTAGAAGAGTAGAATAAATCACACTCCCGACCTAATTCGTTGGGTTTAAACCAATTTTGACCTTCTCGAACACTAATATGTTCCTTAGTTCTAGAATCCAACGTTTCATATAATTTATCAGAAACTATAAGATCACACAATTGCTTAACGTCGTTAACCCCTCTCAATCTACAATAGTAATCAAAAGAAGCGCTTAGACGGGAAGCGAATTGGACGTGAGATTCTGAGGGATTACGCAACGCATTTTTAAAATTACTTAAACATTCACGCGGCGTTGGTTGAAATTGTCTTAAAATTAATTCCTTAACTTTTTCATAATCGTTAATTTCTTCGGTGGTTACGTACGCAAGAACCTGATTACATTTATCTCCCAATAAATTAATCAATATTTCCGATTTAAATTTAGACGGTACATTTTTAGAAACGAATGCTTTTTCAAGGGATTGAAAAAAATAAGTGCAAAGCTTCCGGTTTTTCAGGTACTGAAATGGTTAAAGTTCGAATACTTCTAATTAAATTTTCTAATGATTGCGAAGTAGTTTCTGAATTTGATTGCTCAACATTATTACTAGAATTATTTGCTGCAGCCTGTAACTTTAAATTCTGTAACTCTATTTCTTTTTCTAACTGGGATAATTTAATTCTTTCTATCTCAATTTTGGTTTGTTCTTCTACAGATTTCAACTTTTGTTCTTCTACTAACATTTTAACAACACCTCTAACAAATTCTAAATCATTTTTATAAATATCAGAACTCTCAATTAAAGTTTTGATTTCAAGTACCTTAGCTTCCGCCGGAACAGTTAGGCCTAATTCTTCAGCAATTGTTCTTAAATCGGCTTTTCTAATGCCTTGTAACACGTATTGGGCCATTATAACTCTAAATAATTATTTATACAAAAAAAATATTTCAATACTTCTACCAAATTAATATCATACTTAAATAGAAACAAAATAATATGAGAACAATTTTCTCAAAAAATGATTCTATGGTTTCAGACTTCCTATCATTAACCAACTGCTGGTTTCAAGGCTTAGCACATAACAAGCTTTCTTCATCAGTATAACCGTAACGAAAAAACATTTAAGCACCTACTCGTGCTTGTATTCACAAAAACACCTACGCGTGCTATCAAATAGTAAAATTGAAGTAATGAGCCCTCCATGGCTCTACACACTTATTAAGAGCACAACAAGCTCTAATTAGGAGAAAATCAGCCTGTCAGCCTTCGCGCTGACGGTCTCAAACGATCTCCACTGCAGCCAGATCTCAACTGACTCCCGTCCGTCATCTCGTTCAAAGATAAACATCAGAGACAGCGCCATCTGTTGGTTGTGCAAGGAACTTCCCACATATATATATATATATATATATATATATATATATATATAAGCAAATGTGAGTCTTATCTTATGTTTATACCCATGCATGACCAGGTCGAGACCTAGGGTTCCAACGATCACTATTTATTTTTTAACTCCTTTTGTTTATGATAATGCAGCCTCTGGCCTATCTTTATTAAATATTTTTAGGATAAGTCTCTATTCAAGAGCTAGTAGAAAAAGTAACACCACAATAGGAACAGTTTTATTTGTGTAATTCTGAATGAGGAGGCTACTGGCCCCCTTAGTCCTTTGTTCAATTATAGTGCATACAATTTTTTTATAAATATATTATATATATATAAAATCAAAGCTGTTATTGATTTACCTTCAAACTTAAGTGGCAACCAAATACGAACTTCAAAATACCAAATTTAAATTTCCTACAGCTATTTGTTTTTAAGTTATGCTGATAACAAATATGCATACAGATCGAGCGCTAAAAATTGGACTTCCGTAATCAAGGACCTCAAAACGTGATTTTATGCAAAAAAACTGATTTGAAAATTAAATCTCTCTCTATATAATTCGCTAAGAGAGTTTTTTTCCTGTAAGTCTGTGGCTGGACGCAAGTTGATTGGCTAAGAGAGATTTTCTTCTGTTTGTCTGTGTGTTGTTGCCACCAGCTTTTCATACTTTAGTTAATTAAAAAAATTGTCACCAGCTTTTCATACTTTAGTTAATTAAAAAATATATATAATTGTCCGATCGACAAGTTAATTAAACCAACACATTCAGAAAAAATGTCCCTTTCATTTGGTACCTTATTTGTAACGAAATTTTGATTAGATTTTTTTAAATTAATTAAAATGTGAAAATAATAACCCGGTAAAAGCTTAAAATGTGGAAATTTAAAATTTTAATTGTTGCTAAAAGAAAAAAAAAAAAAAGAAAAAAAAAAAAAAAAAAATTTTTTTTTTTTTTTTTTTTCCCAAACATAAAAAGAAATATGCTTTCACGCGAAAAATAATTATAAAATATTTTACTCATACTCATGAAAAAATGAAAATTGAAAATGGAGTAAAAAAACAATTTAGATAAAGTTCCACGAGAGTTCCAAAAATTAATCTCTATATATAAAAGAGCAGAGTCTGTCTTTCTGTGTGTGTGTCTGTGTGTTTGTCCGCCATAGAAACCTAGGCCGTTTCACCGACTGGGACAAAATTCGGCACGGTTAATGTTTACAACCCGAGAAACACAACGCCGCAAGCGATTTTACAAAATTCGCCCCCCAAGGGGGGGAGGGGGGAGGAAACGTAATTTCACAAAATCCTTCATATCTCAAACAAAAAAACAGATATCCGTAAAATATTTGCTTTAAAATATAGCTAATACAAATGTCTAAAAATCGGTTTCTGGAATTTTTGAAATTCGGTCCCCAAGGTGGGCGGGGGGGGGGGGCAAAACGTGATTTCACATGCGTAAAACGTGATTTCGCATAATCCTATATATCTCAAACAAAAAAAAATAGATATACGTAAAATTTTTGCTCTAAAATATAGCTAATGCAACTATCTAAAAACCAATTTCTGGAATTTTAGAAATTCAGCCCCCAAGTGGGGCAGCAAGGGGGGGGGGGGTTTAGAGCAAAAACAAATAGAAATACAGTTAGGCCGTTCAAAATTGGTGCAAATAGGTTTTAAAGGCCTGCAAGTCGAATGGGGTAATCGACTAAATAAGTTTCGATCGTGTAAAATTATTAGGAGGGACAAGAAGGGGGAAGGGGAGGGGGGGGGGCAAAAAAATAAAAATAGTGTCAGATCGTTCAAAATTGCTAGATAGAGGTTTTCGATACTTGCAAGTCGATTGCGGATATTTTTGAATTTGTAAAATTATTAGGACGGGCGGGTAGGGGGTGGGGCGGTAAGGGGGGCTATGGGGCAAAAACAAATAGAAATGCAGTTAGGCCGTTCAAAATTGGTATAGATAGGTTTAAGAAGCCTGCAAGTCGAATGGGGATATTTTTGAAAGTGTAAAGTTATTAGGAGGGCGAGAAGGGGGAGGGGAGAGGGGGGGGCAAAAAAATAAAAATGGAGTTAGATCGTTCAAAAGTGGTTTATAGAGGTTTTCGATACTTACAAATCAATTGCGAATATTTTCGAATTTGTAAAAAGTATTAGGAGGGGCGGTAAGTGGGGGTCTATGGGCAAAAACAAATAGAAATACAGTTAGGCCGTTCAAAATTGGTATAGACAGGTTTTAGAGGCCTGCAAGTCGAATGGGGATATTTTCGAAAGTGTAAAGTTATTAGGAGGGGCGAGAAGGGGGAGGGGAGAGGGTTGGGGCAAAAAAATAATAATTAAATTAGATCGTTCAAAATTGGTATATAGAGGTTTTCGATACTTACAAATCGATTGGGGATATTTTCGAATTTGTAAAATTATTAGGAGGGGCAGGAAGGGGGTGGGGTGGTAAGGGGGGGGGCTATGGGCAAAAACAAATAGAAATACAGTTAGGCCGTTCAAAATTGGTACAGATAGGTTTTAGAGGCCTGCAAGTCGAATGGGGATATTTTCGAAAGTGTACAGTTATTAGGAGGGGCGAGAAGGGGGAGGGGAGAGGGGGGGGCAAAAAAATAAAAATAGAGTTAGATCGTTCAAAATTGGTATATAGAGGTTTTCGATACTTACAAATCGATTGGGGATATTTTCGAATATGTAAAATTATTAGGAGGGGCGGTAAGGGGGGGGGGCTATGGGCAAAAACAAATAGAAATACATTTAGGCCATTCAAAATTGGTACAGATAGGTTTTAGAGGCCTGCAAGTCGAATGGGGATATTTTCGAAAGTTACAGTTATTAGGAGGGGCGAGAAGGGGGAGGGGAGAGGGGGGGGGGCAAAAAAATAAAAATTAAATTAGATCGTTCAAAATTGGTATATAGAGGTTTTCGATACTTACAAATCGATTGGGGATATTTTCGAATTTGTAAAATTATTAGGAGGGGCGGTAAGGGGGGTGGGGCGGTAAGGGGGGGCTGTGGGCAAAAACAAATAGAAATACATTTAGGCCATTCAAAATTGGTACAGATAGGTTTTAGAGGCCTGCAAGTCGAATGGGGATATTTTCGAAAGTGTAAAGTTATTAGAAGGGCCGGGAAGGGGGGAGGGCGGAGGGGCAAAAAAAAATAAAATAGAGTTAGATCATTCAAAATTGGTACATAGAGATTTTCGATACCTACAAATCGATTGAGGATATTTTTGAATTATTAAAATTATTGGGAGGGGCGGGAAGGGGGGAGGGAGCGGAGGGGCAAAAAAAATAAAAATAGACATAGATCGTTCAAAACTGGTGCATAGAGGTTTATGATACTTGCAAATCGATTGCAGATATTTTCGAATTTGTAAAATTATTAGCATAGACGGGTGAGGGTGGGGCGAAGGGGGAAAAATAGAAATAAGAGTTAGAACATTTTGGGAATTTTTTCCGAAGGCAGTGAGAACCCGATGCGACATTTTTCATAATCAGATTTTGTTTCTCTTTTTTTTCACGTGATAAAAATTAATGCAATTCTGAGAATTCAGTAATTATAGTGATTCATTTAAAAATAGGGAGCAGCGAAGCGGGCGTCGCCTGCATCGTTTATGAACGGGTAAGCCATTGGGGGACGGGTTAGCCATTGTCGCAGGCAGTAGGGCCAAGTACAGGAGGCTGCGAAGACGAACAAGCCGCTGCCGAAGGCAGCGGGAACACAAAGCGAGCTTTTAATCGATTTCAGTTTTTTTTTTTTCCCATAAAGCAATATAAAAAAGAGGTTCCTTTAAATATAGTGACCAGCGAAGCGGGCAAAGCCTGCTAGTGGAAATATAAACGAACGTTAAATAAATAAAATAGTCGTCTGCTCAATCACGTGATATTGAAAAACAAAGAATCGAATTCTAAATATGAAAGGAAAGGAAAACGAAAAGAAAAGAAACAAACAAACAATAATAATAATAATAATAATAATAATAACAATAACATATACCAACGGGAAACCAAAGCGGGCTTTAAAGCAATTTCATGACTTTTTTAAATTTTATTTTTGTTTGTAAGTGATATAGAAAAGAGTTTCCTTTAAATATAGTGACCAGCGAAGCGAGAAAAGCCTTCGTTGATTCACTACCTTCATTGATTTCATGAATTAAAAAATGGTTTCGTTAACAAATTTTGATCTATTGGCACGCAGGTAGCATCAGACTGAGTTTTGTACATTTCGAGTTTGATTTTGAAATTTTTCCCGCATTCGGAATTCGGTTCTTTCCCGAACCGTTTGCTAGTAAATAAATAAATAAATAAAATAAAATAAAAAAATAATACTTTGTTACGTATTAAAAATTAATTTTACTTCCTGAGCAGTGTTCATCGACATAATAAAATGTAGCTAAGCATTTCCATCAATTCCATTCAATAGAAAAGAACGTTTAGCTTAATTTTGGCCAGCCCTGTATATTGTCTATAATCAATATTCACTATAAACACTATTGCATACTTAAATTTAGTCTCACTTGAAAAACATTTAACACGAAAGAAGTCATTTCCAAATATAGCCGCAATATATCCAAATACTTTGGGTAGCCCTGTAAAAGAATGACGAATGATTTCCATACAACAATCTTTACAAAACATGCTTTTATGCATGCAATAAATTTTGTTGTTTCTGTTTTGTTTAAGTCAGCCTATAGATGTTACATTGCACTTACTTACCAGCAATTTCCCATATAGACGTAATGTATTTGAATTCTCTTGGATGTCTCTGTACACGAACCCTTTGCTTGATCTCAATGAAAAGTATAGTGTAGCATCCCTATATGATATGATACACATTTAGAATACTAAGTTTGGAGTTTCTCCTATTATTTGTTTTTGAGATATGCTGCTAACAGACACACAGACCAACCGCTAAAAACAGGGAACCTCAAAACGTGTAGTTATTACAAAAAACTCAGTTTCGAAAATTTGACCTAAAAACAATACTTTCTCGACCTTATGGGTAAGAGAAGGTAAAAACAATTAATAAATTATAAAAAGTCAATTTAATTTATTTCAAAATTTTGAACATTCGTTTCTAACAGCGATTTTTCATACATTATTCTCTATGCACTTTTTTTTTTTTTTTTCTTAACTGAAATTATCTAGGGAGTTTCTGTCAGGGGTGTATTTGATAGTACACTCGGACCTACTTTTATTTTACTTTAAACCGTCCGTCTGAAAGATAAGATAATATACTTCTACTTCTACTCTTCTACAAAAGCCTTCACAGCAAGGCTACTGTATACGGCTCTTCTAATGAGGTGTACGGTATCGGACTCACGGGGAGGGAATAGGAGTAGACCACAAATTGTTTAATAAACTCTTTTATGACTTGGGACTTTGTTGAGGCGCAGCGGTATTTTTCCTGAAACCAGTTGTCATTATTAGAAAGAAAAGCTGTGAACTGGGCCAGATTATGGCACGGGGCACCGGTCCAGGGCCTCCAAATTTAGGGGGCTTCATTTCCAAAAATTCAGAAGTAATAGTACAAATTTTTTCATTATATGTCTATCAAAAACAAAAATTGATTATTTTTTTCTTTTTTATGTTTTATTAGAGAGCTTAAACAATTATTATTAAATTTTGTGACTAATTTCCTAAACATTGGCTGATCAATGTGCTTCAGTTTTTCATTTGTCTTGAACATAAAACAAATGGTTTTGTTATAGGTTGCTAAAACAATGAGAAAATAGAAGGTTATATTTGAAGGAAATTTTTAAAAAATGCACTATTTTTATTTATTTATTTTTGTTTTTGAGAATGGGTCTTTTTGGGGTAAGGGGGCCTCCAAATAGCCTTCAAATGTTACTATTTTGCAGCCAGAGAGTATGCAGTTTCATTCGGTGGTTTCAGGAATAAAATCAGATTTTTGTGGATAATTTTATTTTCTCTCAATAGTACTAGTTAGTAGCTGATCTCTTATCAATGTTATATGTGTCTATAGAAAAAAATTATATATATTATAATAACTGTGTAATTAACTTGACTAAAAAACAGATGTTAGCAGTGCATCAAAATTTGGTTTTCTGTAATCGGTATCATATGGCAATATCCCTTCAAGTATTTTACTGAATCCGAAAAACAGTCCTTGTAAAGGGACATACAAAATATTTTACATACATTATGGTCTGTGGGTAGAATTTCTCATTTGTATATTTTTATAGTTATAAAAGCCTTCAGCATTTATTTACAGATCCATACACACACAGATACACGCACACAATGTGCATTAGATACATTTCCAACTGTGCTTTTAATTTCTTTCTTTTATTTTTTTCTCCAGTGCGTGTGTATGTATGTTAAATTTAAGTGCACTGCATGGTGTGTAAAAATCCACAGAGAATATAGAGAAGCTGCCCAAAATGAGTGGGATTGAGATACATCCTACTCTATTGGATGAAATCGAAAGAAGTGCTTTACTAAATTTTACCATACTTAAGAAAGCTATCAGCACAACAGCTTTCACCAGCGCGACAAGAATGTAAGGCCTTTAATAAAAATCTCATCTATTAAAAATCGGAATAACAGTAAACATAAGTAATGTGAGTGGCAAATCAGATTATATATCTTTTCCGACATAGTGTTTGGGTAACGAACAGATAAAACATTGGAGACTGCAATTGCAGATGAAAATTGATAATTCCGGGTGGCATCCAAATCTGAACATGAAATTTTACCGGCACCAACAATAGTCGGAAAAGGTTTTCGAGTATATATCTAATATGTTTATTTTGGCGGCCTGGACTGTATGTCGGCTGCCGCAAATTCTCATTTATCGTTGTAGATAAGAGGAACAGAATACTAACAAGCAGTGATGCCAGATGGTCGAAAATTATTTCCCAAACAGGTCTTCAAATTTCCCCAAATCAGGAGGGTTTTTTTCGAAAAAATCCCCAACTTAATTTCTACTAAAAAGGGAAAAAAAAAAAAATATCAAGCAGATTTAAGCTCAGATTTTTCCCAAATGAAGGCAATTTTTGAAATAAAAAAATCCCCAAATAACAATAAAGTTACTGAAAGTCCCTAGTCGTAGGAATAAATCATTACGTTGCCAACATTGACAGAAAGTTGAACTCCCCAGATTTGTCCCCAAAATTTTTAGAATTACCCCAAAAAGTCCCCACAAACATTTGGTCCCCAAAATTGCCCTCAGAAGCCTCAAAAATTCCCAAAGTGGGGACAAAATCCCAATCTGGCACCATGGCTAACAAGAAAAGAAATCAGTGTACTTAAACTGATATCAGTATTTTCGGTTGTACTTTTAAATCCGCTATTGTCAATAAGAAACAATCTACATCTCAAGAATAAACACGCTTCTTAAAGAAGAAAGTCGCGACACAAAGGCGGAAATGTATGATTTGTGAAACCCACGGAAAACATTCCTAGAGAGAATTAGACGAAAGCGGAAAATTGGATATTCATTGAACCGAAGTTTTTCAAGTTCCTATCTTGTTCTTTTTTCTTATTAGCTGTGCTTTTTAATAAGATTAATAATTGAACGTTAAGTATTTAATTTTAAGGTTAGTAATAATAGCTTACTTACTAAATGACTTACTAATGACTGATGTTTGACAGAAAAATTAAGCAAAATTATTTTTGGGAAAGTCATGGAGAAAATACTTAAAATAACTATTATTAATTTAAAATTACATGATCTAAATTTGTAATTTTCTACTTTTTATTCATTGCTGTTAATCATTCACTTCGACCAATTTCCCTAAAAGAATTTAGTATATCATAGCCAAGCAAGAAAAATGGCACAGTTCAAGAAATAGCAATTTTGAATTTTTATCATTAAAAAAAAAAAAAAAAAAAAAAAAAAAATTGTGTGAAGTGCCTTTACGTACACAAAAGGCGTAACATCTCTATCTCAAAAATTATCCATCTGAGAGGCAGTTGTGTTAGTTTTATGTCAATGCTTTATCGCTATTTTGAATTTGATTTTTCTCAAATACTGTAATAAATAAGATAAATAAAAATACATCCTATCTAGAAGTTTCAGGCCAAGATTTTATTCAGATTTCTTCATTACATTTGAGTACACCTGAAATTGCAAAATAAATTCGGTCATTAATATTTACTAGCGTACAAATAAGATGCGAAAAGAATAAAATAAGCTGGTCCGATAGTCTGTTTCTTTAAAAAAAAAAAAAAAAAAAAAAAAGAAGAAGAAGAAGAAGCTAGAAAAGAAAAAAGGAAAGAACAGAAAATCCTGCACAGAAAGAATAAAGTCTAAGTTTTCGGATCAAAGTTTCAGATAAAAATTAACGCCCATCCCAGAACGACTTTTTCCAAATATCCGAATAATCATAATCAACTTTATACAGGGTTGCCACTCAAATAGCAGAATGAAATTCCCTGACTTTTCCAGGTTTTTCAGACGTGTTCTAAGAAAATTCCAGTCTAGCCATATATTGTGCATTGATTGTATTGAGGGCAAAATAATTATGGTACGACTTGAAAACGCAAAAGTTACATATTACTTTGACCTAAGGACAGATTGCCCTCCATGCGAGGGTCTTTCTAAGAGGTCTTATTTTTAAAAAATGGCGGAAGCTAAGAAAAAAAACAAGAAAAATGACTTTACGTTGGAGGAAATTTTTTTTTCCTTTTGGCAATCATTGTATGAAATTCCCTGACTTTTCCAGATTCTGGCTAAAATATTCAAATTCCCTGACTTTCATGGCCAGTTTCCAAATTCCCTGACTATTCCAGGTTCTCCAGGTTTTCCAGGTAGCGTGGCAACCCCGAGTTAAATATTTTTTTCTCTATTGAATAAGTTTATCAAATAAGACACTAGTGCTTAACATAAGTTAGTGCTTTTTTTTTTTTTTTTTATAAATTGTTTTGTACAAACGAAAATGAATTCGGATTTAACGAGAATTTTTCTGTGCACCAAGCTCCTCATTAAATACCGGTCCTACTGTATTAATACCACAAGCTATATACTTACAGAAAGTCAAATCACGAGTATAATGAAATTTTCCTGAAACGGCCTTCAACACAGACATCTGAATAAATACCGTTCAGACCTTTTGGGAACAGACGGATGACACAAGTGTCTTTGAACAAATACCTGAAACTGAAAATACGTTTAACAATGTACTACATCCGAAAGAAGACTTAGAATCACAAGTCAAAAACTAGTATGTTGTGACCACCACAAGACTTTCTTCTCTATTTTCCTATACAAATTCACTCAGTAACAATATCTAAAAAAAAAAAGTACGATTTTTTTTTTCTACTTTTTTTTTTTTGTTGTTGTTGTTGTTGTTAAAAGTAAAAAAAAATCGATAACTTTGTTTAAATTATCACAGATTTATAGTTCAACCATTCGTTTTAAAGGTATTGACGAGACCTTTCGAAAGATACCCATCTTGAAAATTTATCCCCAGGGGGGAAGCGATGCCCCCACATGCACAGAATTTTTTTCCTAGTTAACTACTACTAATATCAATAATTCATATTAATTTTACAATCACAAGTTAAAATTAATTATCATGATGTACATTTATACGAAATTTTGTCCTATACTGCAATGTTAAAAGTTTACAAAAACTGCGATCACAGCGCCACCTGCAGAGCGATTGATCCCCAAATCTAATCAGCACCATTCTATGTCAGGGTCTTACTATATAACTTACAAGTCTTACTTACTTACAAGTCTTAACTTACAGGGTCTTACTTACAAGTTTGGTTGAATTTCATTCATTGGTTCGTGAGCTACAGTGTCCACAAAAATCGTGGTACACACAGACAGACATTTTCTAAAAACTATCAATTGGCGTTCAGGACCTCCCAAAACGTGTAGATCCGTCAAAAGACGGAGGTCGAAAATTTTCGCGAATCCAATACTTTCTCTATATTACATAGAGAAGAAAGTAATTAACAGAAATAAAATAAAACAAAAACCGAAGCCAATTTTATTTTCTAAGTACATTCATATAAAAATTCTGTATACTAAACATAATTCAATTTAGTACGACAAAACTTCTTTTTAATCAATTCTTTCATATAAAGGCAAGCAGTAATTGTGTCGCGTTCCTTAACAACGGTTACTATATTCATTTCTTAAAATTTCTTTAAAACAGCTGTAGTATAGAATAGGACCCCCCCCCCCCCTGCCTCCTTGACGACTTGAAGTTTTTGTTGCCATTTTGGCGATGAATTAAAATGGCGTTAGCCTTGGAGTTCTATACTAAAGTTGTTCTATTTCTCTCACTCGATTTTCCCCAACAAAACGTGTAAATGCATCGAAAACTGGAGTTAAAAAATTGTCACGAATCCAATACTTTCTCTATATATAGAAGAAAGTAACATTTCTGTGACTGACATCTAGAATTTAAATTATGGGTCTAGTAAAAATAGTTCCATGTCATCCTTATAAATTCTACCTGCCTTTGTCAGTGAGTTATAGAAATCCCTATTGGAATTCTAGACCGTTTTCCTATAGTATGGTGGGCTCAATCTCATTTAAAAATCTCTGTAGATAAAAGCGAACACATGAGGCGAGTTTTACCTATCAATTCGTGATAGGTAAAACTACCCAATTCTAGTAAATCAACTAGAATTTCTCGCAATACAAAGGGTTCATAACATTCATAATATTGTTTCACCCCTTAGAAAAGTGTAGACTAGAAATTCTCGATCATTTCGTCTATCCGGGTTTTACCTTATACTCATAACTCGGAAAATTACTATATTTCTAGTTTAGGGATTTAGAAAATACCTACTTATTCGTTCTAGATGAAAGCGGTCTATTTTTTGTCTTAGTGTAGATTTTCAACTACTATGCATGTGAAATGAATTATTATTTTGGCACAGTTCTGTATTATAGATTTTGAGATATAGCAATCGCGTGCATCGTAAAAAGAACATTCATTATAACACCACCAATTAAGCGATTATACAACCAAAACGAATTAATTTATCGAAGATTTTCCTGATGAGCCTATTCTATATTGAATATAGATTGATTCCGCTTCTAAGGTGCTGAGATACAGCTATCACGCACAGCAAGAAAATATGGTGTTGCAGCTTCTCCAAATAGATCTGGCAGTATGCACTAAAATAAATTGGGGAACTACCATCCTCCTCAACTTCTCGATTGAATATCGTAGACACTCATAAAACATTTAAAACTGTAATTAAATTTCAAAATTTATTCGGCGTTATTCACAGAATTGCCGCCCACACAAATCTCTCAAAACTTATTCGAATAATTTTGAGTAGTCCTGTATATTACCAAGAACTGCACCAAGTGTACTCAGATTTAGCACAGAAAAATAAAAGTGCGACACAATTTTAAATGCACTTTGGGCTATTTACAAACTTAGCAGTGCATACTAGATTTCTTTTGTGTGACCCTGTAAATGAAGGATATAAACTTTTTCCTATCATATTCTATGTTACACGTGCTTCTGTGTATATAAAAAATATATGCCAATTTCATATTGTATAGTGCAGTCGAAAAGTGTTAAATTGTAGCTTCCAGAAATTTCGCCTGTAGACGTAATGTATTTGAATACTTTTGCATTTGTCCAGTCTAAAAAAAAAATTTCAAGTAGTATTACCGTATGATACAAATTTAGTTAGGATTTTCTGTTCATATTTGTTCTTAATGTTCATAATCGGGGGAGCTATCCTCTCCTTGGAGGATCAAAATTGTGATGACATGTCTTCGGATCACCTCTATTAGTGAGTCCCAGACCGTCGTTAACTGCCCATTGCACAGCACTAGTGCGACATAAAAAAACCAATTAAGGACCCGCTTCACTCTCCGCCGCCGGAAGCCGAAGCTAATGTTATTCTATGGGAAATTTTTCTTTACAAATAACTTATTAACTAATACATATTTTTAAATTCTGTTTTCACATTCTGAAAATTCCCAGCTGTTAAATTGACGGACCTTTTTAAAAAAATATTTTTTTTTAATTTTTTACATTTTATTTTGAAGCTGCAAAATACGACTTTTCAATATGTGAATTTTTTTCATTTTGCAATTTCAAAATAAAATATTAAAAATTAAAAAAAAAATACATTTTTAAAAAAGGCTCATCAATTTAACAGTTGGGAATTTTCTGAATGTGAAAACAGAATTTAAAAATATGTATTAGTTAATAAGTTATTTGGAAAGAGAATGTCCCCATAGAATAACATTGGCTCGGGCTTCCGACGACGGTAAGTGAAGAGGGCCGTTAACCAATCTTATGCTCATAACAAACACACACAGAGACCAACCGATAAAAACCTGATCTTCGAATTCAGGTATTTCAAAAGGGGTAAACTGTAAACATAGGACACTCCCAGTTTCGAAAATTTGATCCCAAAACAGTACTTTTTCTGGTATATGGGTAAGAGAAAATCAAAAGGGAAATTAACTACTCATAAAAATAAAATTTCTATGCCTTATTAACACAATGACTAACTAAACCCTGTGTACCTCTTATAAATACTTATTACAAAATCACTTACAGTAACTTTTTAATTTAGTCAATTTCTTCTTATTATGCAAAACCGTTTATCTGCTGGCAGGAGTTAAAAAAAAATTCATCCAAGACAAAGTACTTGACTCTGAAGAAATAACCAAATCTTGGATGGTTAGGCAATCAGAATATATCTCTTTGCGATTCTAATTTTGCTTAAATGAATCCAAAAAAAATTATTCTCCCTGTATGGGGTGCTTCTAATATCACATTTCTAGGATCTATACAATGTTGACTGTAATTTTATTGCAAGCAATTTATTCGGCATTGGCGCCTAAGAGGGAATAACATACACTGATAAATAAATCGTGTTGTCTACTACGGTGAGCTAAGGATTAACTCTTTTTTTCGTCCTGATAATACGTATGAATGTCATAAGATACGCTACCGCTTAACTGTAAAGCACTTTTAACCGCATCACCTTTACGTATGGTCGGATCGCCAATTACTTCTGAAATCTGCCATACAATTGTTTTACCGCGTTACCGTTATGCATAAAGAAGTTTCGCGGATATTTAATAAGCACAGAACGGAATTAAAGTATGATCCCATGGATAAAGAAGATAGATTCAAGGATTTTTGTGGTAAGTCTTGTATCATTATTTTCCGTGTAAATAGCGTTTCTGTAATTATTCTAGTAATTTTTAACCATTTCATTAGTGCCTGCATGCAAAGTCCGATCTTGCCCAAAGTAATACACAGTATTTGGTGTATATTGTGTTACCACATAATATATATATATATATCCCATAATTCACTGTTTTTGAATACGTAAATAAAAATGTATATAAATAAGAACATATTAATGCACTGTTATATAACTCTTTAACCCCTTCTTATAATTTTAAAAATTATAATAAAGAGAAAATGCTTCTTGTATGTATTTTATTATTATTATTATTATTATTATTATTAATTTAATTCCGCCAATGTTTTACACGTAAGAATTTTAATTATGAATTTTCAGTATACACATTTTTTCCCCCCTGTTTATTTATTTAATTTTAAATAAAGAATTCCGATAATGTTTTAAATGTAAGAATTTTAATTGTGAATTTCTAGTCGTTTTAGTTTTCTTTATATTGAAAATTTTAAATTAATGCCATGTTTGGTCTAAAAAAAAAAAAAAAAAAACCTTTTTGTTGTTGAATATAGTAATAATAAAGACTTTTCAGATTTCTTTCTTTCTTTCTTTCTTTCTTTCATTCATTCTTTTTATATATATATATATATATATATTTTACCGGTAATTAACCTTCGATTGCTTATACCAAATTTTCACTCGCAAATTGAATTCAGCAAAATTATATTATATCTAAAATTGATATTTTCTAAATATCAGTGCTGGATATTTAAATTCCTAACAATGCATAAGTTTCAAATATGTAATAATAATAATAATAATAATACATTTTTTGTAAAAAAAAAAAGAATGAGCATTTGTAAAATTAACTGGTAAATGTGAAATAATAATCTGCTATTTAGAATGAATTTAAATATGTTTTAGATTAAATAGATTACTGTATATATAAATAGCTGCTCTATAAATAGCCTTTCCTAATATAGGACTGACAATATTTGACTCGTAATTAGTGGAGTGTTTAATGAGAAAATATGCAAG
Source organism: Salticus scenicus (assembly GCA_963930645.1). Classification (NCBI taxonomy): domain Eukaryota; kingdom Metazoa; phylum Arthropoda; class Arachnida; order Araneae; family Salticidae; genus Salticus; species Salticus scenicus. Next base: position 32,451,024 of record OZ005648.1, read on the forward strand.
AAACATTTCATTAAATTTCCCATTATATTTTGCAATTAATAATTAAAAAAAAAAAAAAAAAAAAAAAAGGTACGTAAGTGTAATATATTTAAAAACTATCAAAATTTCTATGTATAAAAATTTTGTTTTGTTAATTTCCTCTCTATGAAGTTTAATTTCATCTAATTATATATGGATCTTTAAATATTAACTAAAAGATATAGAAGGAATACTTATCATCTATACAAACTGCATTTGTCCTTAACTGAGAAAATATTTTCATTTTTCAAACATTTTATTTCATTATTTTTATCATAAGTTTGTTTTAAATAACAATTGCGAATTTATTTCCTAAAATTTTTAAAATACCAAATGGATTTGCAAATTAATTACTATATTATAAAAAATAATAATAATAACTTGTTTTGTTATCAAAATTTTGAAAAATACACTGGCCTTAAAAAAAAAGAAAAAAAAAGTACTCATTATTATTATAATCTGTATAATATTTCTATAACGTGACCAGTTTCAATTATTTTTTGTCGAAACGATACGATACGCGAGGATAAAAAAATAATATTTATACATGGACAATATTTAAGCACGCGAACTTAGCTCAATGGACTAATAAGAAAAAATGAGGGCTTATGAGGGCTCTGATGAGGTTATTTTACGAGAAAATATATTTTTAACAGTTGTTTCTTCAGAATCTTTGCAAGCGTCATTTTAAGCCTAGCAATATTTTAAAGATATATACAGAATATGAACTTTTGTGTCATAAATTGACTAAAAAACACAATCATAAAAAATATAATCAAAATAGAAATTATTTTATTTTATTTTATTTATTTATTTAAATATATATATATATCAAAATTAATAAAAAGTCATCGCCAACATGACGACAAAAATTTAAAAGGCGTCGTGGGAGTCCTATATTAAAACTGTACTGCCTGTGGAAAAATGAAAATTGGGTCGTGAACCATGAATTTTATTTGGAAACCTTTCTTTGAATGATTTTGGTTTCACTATTGTACAATATTAATTTGGCTTTATTAATAATTTGGCTTCTGGTAAATTAACATTTTAATTAAGTGGTGAAATCGGTATAACATTTATGAGTTTCAAATTTTAAAGGTAAATAAGAAAGGAAATAAAGTGCAAATATTTCGCATGGGTTGCTAGTTTAAAAAAAATAAAAATTTGCTAGTTATTAACATAACTTTTAAACAAATGAATATAAAATTAAAATGATATGTTCGTTATCCAATTAATTAATCGAATTTTATATGACTAACATGTCAGTGGTAATGCTTAAACTGATATTAATTCAAATTTTTACGAAAGTAAAATTTTAACAGAAAGATAAAATTTAAACAGTTTTAGAAACGAAAATTAAATGAAAAAGGCTATTACAGACAGGTCACATACACATATTTTCAAAAAGAAATTAAACTTTTTAACTTTTGCATTTTTATTTTCTTTTTCTTCTGTTTTCTTTCTGTTTGTTTATTTATTATTCTTTGTTATTCTTTAATTTATTTTTTGTAGGTGAATATATATATATATATATATTTAATATATATACATACGGATATCAAATTTGGATGAAATGTTCTTTATAAAATTATGTCATAAAAAAAAAAAAAATAAAAAAAAATAAAAAAAAAATAAAGTATAAAAGAAAAGTGAATACAGTAAGGAAAATTTTTGTATAATGCTTCATTTCCATATTTAATTATTTATTGATACTTTGTTAATTTAAGTCTTCCTTCCTGGTGTTTGATCACTATAATGATGAATTATTATACTATAATATATATACAGATGGGTGACAAAATAATGTGACTGCCTTCGATTTAACACGTCTTGTCAAATATCTTAGGAAATACTTGAAGAACTTTTATACTTAGCGTGTATGAAGTAGATATTTGACCCCAAATTTTTCAACGACATTTTGGAGACTAGGACATTCAGGGGATCCACTATAAATGCAATAAAAAAAAAGAAAAAGAAATCTTTGGTATCACCCTGCACTTGGAAATAGTCTTAGCCTGTAACTCTAAAATATTGTTCTCTTGGTCACTTACAACTTTTGTTCATTTGTGTAAGATTATCGCTCACATGGAGATTTAAAAGTTTGTTTATTTGTTTATTTTATTTTATTTATTTCATATTTTTTAACTATAACTTTGGCACTCACGGGATATTCAACCAAACTGAACGTCGGTTTCAGATATATTGACGAAAAATAACAGAAGCAAAAAATCTACAATTAGAAAATAAATCTTTTAAACCATGCATAAAATATAAGCACTTGACGATTTGTAACTGTGTATGCATTCACGAAAAAAAAAAAAAATCCGTTTGCATAATTTAACATACAATTTTTTAGGGCAACTTATAAAATATGTGCACAAAGCTATTCTGAAAATTCGAAAAGTTATCGGTGATAGAAATAGCTGTTGTCAGTGATTTTCTAAAGGAGACTCGTTCATATTTCACCTATGATTTGCAAAAGAAACAACTTGTTTCTTTTCTTTCTTTTTACTTTCTCTTACCCATAGGGTCGAGAAAGTATTGTTTTAGGGTCAAATTTTCGAACGTGAGTTTTTGTTATACTTCCATGTTCTGAGGTCCCCTGAATACGAAAACCATGTTTTCAGAGAATGGTCTGTGTGTCTGTTATCAGCATATCTCAAGAACAAATAGTAGCAGAAGTTCCAAACTCGGTATTCTAAATGTGTATTATATAGGGATGCTACACTAAGCTTTTCGTTGAGATGAAGCAAATGGTTCGTGTACAGGAACACTCAAAAGTATTCAAATACATTACGTCTATGGGGGGAATTGCAGGAAAGTAGAGTTTAACATCTATAGACTGCACTAAACCAAAGAAACGAATACATATTTTTTGTAATAGAGATAGTCAACTGGGAAAATTTTTTTTGTGTATGTAGGAGCCTCGCCTCCCCCCCCCCCCCTCCTGAGGGAAGTAAATTTTCATGATGGGTGTCTTTTAAAAGAGCTCGCCAATACCTTTAAAACGAATGGTTGAACCATCGGTCTGCGATAATTTAAAATAAAGTTGTCGATTTTTTTCATTTTTAACAAAAAAAAAAAAAAAAAAAAAAAATTCTTCTTCTTTTTCTTTTTTTTTTTTTTTTTTTTTTTTTAACTGTAATCTTGAGAATAAATTCACCTTTTTTTTGGATATTTAGTGTTATACTACTTCTCTAATATGGAAATCGTCTGTATTATCATAAAAGATAATTTTTTAAAATAATAATTTTAATGAATTATTTTTTAAAAACAGAATTATTTTTTAATAACCGAATTAAATTCTATATAAATGTAGCTGCATTAATCTCCCGCCTCACGCACAACTAATTATCATATAAAACTCTTCCGAAGCCTAATTTGAATTGTTTAACATAGGTTTACATAACATCGTTATCTTACCTCTTAATCTAGTATTAAATTTCAGGGTAAGAGAAAGTCGTGTGAGTGACACACCATATTATTATTATTATTATTATTTATTTATTTTTATTTTTATTATTTTTTTTTCACATAACATTTAAACAATTGAAGATATGAACATAAATTTTGAATGACATGTCCGTTATCAAATAATTAGTCGAACTTGAAATTACTTTAATATAGCAATATATTTTTTAACTTCTAACAATTCAATGTTTTCTTAAAAGTACATTTTTGACAAAAAGGGAAAATTTAAACGATTTTAGAAAATAAAACTAAATAAGAAAATATGTTAAAGATGCATGAAGATGAAGAATTTTATAAAACTAATTAAAAGTTTTAGGGATTCAATTTCAAAAATTATAAAACTTAAATTTTTGTACGGCTCCCATATGAAACTAATATGCTATGGTCATCGCAAAACTTTCTTCTATGCCATTCTAATATGTTTGTTGGTCGGAAAACTAAGTTAAAGGCCGCATATAACATCTAAGTGTCGGCAGACATGCACCCAAATAATAAAAAAAAGCACAGTTTTTCATAGTACCTATCCCACATATAAAGTTTGTTACGTACTATAGAAACTGTAATGCAGAAAAATTAAAATCATCGAAGAAACAGTTTTTTTTTTTTTTTTCCCAATTAGTTTCCGATTTTTAATCAGCATATATAGTTACGCTCACCACTGACATACTCTGTCACGCTTAAAAAGGCTAAGAGGTTTTCTTGGACTCTGTCTGTGTGTAAACGGAAGTTGCCACCTAATTTTCACACTTTAGTTAATTAAGGAAAAAAACAAAATCAAATTGTCCGATCGATAAGCTGTTTAATCCGACGGATTAAAAAAAATCGCCCCTTTCATTTGGTACCTTATTTGTAACGAATTTTCGATTAGATCTTTTAAAATAATTAAAATATGAAAATAGAAATAGCTTTAAAATAGACATTTAAATTTTTAATTGGTGCCTTTTTTTTTTTTTTTCAGCGTAAAATGAAATATGCTTTCAGGTGAAGAAGAAGAAAAAAAAAATATATATATAAAATATTAAATTTGTTTATGCATATGAAAAAATGACGTCTATAAAATAATAATAATAATTTTAAATTTTAAAGGTAACGAAGAGATAAATAAAGTACGAAAATTTCGCATGAGCTTTTTTTATTCTAGCAAATGAATTATTTGAAGTGAGAAATAAATAAAATGAAATGATCATTTTTCAACGGGCGCTTTAGTCGCCCTGCAACTAACTAGTAAGTAATATTGCGAAAAAGAAAATTATCATTAACCAAAAAAAAAAAAAAAAAAAAAAAAAAAAGGCATATTAAATAAATAAATGTAAAATGCAAAGGTATAAAGTTAAGTTTTCGGCATTATTAATTGTTCAATCTTGAAAATAATGATAAGCATTATTATTATTCCTGCTTACTTTACAGCAGAAAGAATTTAATTTCGTTGTTTAAACCTTTTCTTGAAAATAGTGATATATATATATATATATTAACTATTCATTCTTTCCAATGAATATTGCAAGAGGGGAAATTGCAATTTCTTTCGACATAGAATTCCTTAAAATTCAATTTACAAATATCTTTTCAGATGGACTGGAGATGCAATATTTGTTAGAAAAATATGCTCTTACAATTCTTCTTTTTCCGAAAACTTTTAAATGCCAACTTGCCAACTGCTGTGCTATTTAGTTATTTTTCATTCGGTTTTCTCTGCACATGTTAACTATTGTTCATGTTCACATCCAAGTATGGAGTCAAAGCTATTGTTCCTTTATCGTTTGTTGCCGCGAAAAATTCTGCGGTTTTGCCACCGAGGTGTTTCTTTTTGTAATTTACTAGACTTTCAAAAGATACGAGAATTTACACTCCAGTGGTATCACGCCATTTCACGATAATAACGTTTTTAAAAAGAGGAAATTATACTTGGATGATTTTTGAATGACAGAGTTTATCCAAATAATGTCGTCTAGGAAATTGAAAAAAAAAAAAAAAAAAAAAAAAAAAAAAGTTATTTGATTTTTACTTTCTTCTGAAGACATTAGAAGAAATTATAGTATTCGTAAAAATTTTTCAGCTTCCGGTTTTTGATAGATTCACATGCTTCGAGCGATCCCGAAATTATACGATCTAACCATGTTTTGAAAATGTTTCTCTGTGTGTTTGCTCATGTGTATGACAAAACTTTGTGGCAGCTCTAGCTCAAGAACTAATGCAGTGATTTTCATATAAATATATAAATAGTAGAACGCTGACCGGAATTCGACCCTATTAACGTTTGGTGAAACTCGCCCAACAAGTGATGTAGCCATCCCGTTTTTTAGTGTGACTGGACTATTATTTTCAATCTGCCATTTTGCGTCGTTACTAATTTATAGTGTTCCACTTCGAAAATGCCTGCCAATATCCAATTTTACCATTTAATTTCTTACTCTGTCTTAAAATATTTTATGAAATCCGTAAAAACTTTTATATATATTTATAATTTGAATTATTTAGTACCATTGTAACACTCAGCAGACAAAAGATAGACGAAGATACCAACATAAAATTAAATTTTAATTGAGATTTATTTCGATTAAAAATAGTCACGATATTAATTTAATTTGAGTACCAATGATTAGTAAAAAGATGTTAAAGTACTTACGCAGAAGAGAAATGGCACAAACATAACACATAAGCCTAACGATGAGAGAATTTGCAAAAACTTTGAATTATTAGTAACAGTCAACATTTTAGAGAAAAGAGAAAGGATAAAATCACCAAAGATTTCCGTTAAAAGGGAAAAAAAAAAAAAAAAAAAAAAAAAAGGATTCATGAATTGAAAATTGGAATTTTAAATGCTGAAAAATAGAAATGTTTACTCATCAGGAAACTTGCATTTCTATCAGCATTTTAAAATTAAAACTATTAATTATACTTAATTTTTTCTACTGGATTACAATTTTGTTTCCAATAAAAAAAATCTGGAGTGACTCCACTCGACTTTCCGAACATTGAGTAACTAACAGTTTTGTAGATAAAATAAAGAAAGAGGAATTGCTAAACAAACAAAAGAGAGAAAACCATAATAGAGTGTTTTTTCTCCATATATCACACGAGGTTTTATTTAACGCTACTGAACTTTGAGCCCTTAGATCATAATGATAAAGAATTTTTCGTTTTGTCCCTGTAAAAATCTATAGATGCTAGATTCACCAAAATGCTTATAGTTAGTGCAACAGTGATTTATAATATTCATACAAATTTTCAGCTCAATTGAATAAGGCGTTTAGATGCTATCGCACTTTTAAAAATTTGGTCTCATAGGCCATAATGATAAAGAATTTTTCTTTGTGTCCCTGTAAAAAAACTGTAGGACCAAAATCTATACAGTTGGTGCAAATGCGACCTATAACATGTGTACAATTTTTTTGCTCAGATTAATAAGGCGTTTAGACGCTATCACACTTTTAAAAATTTGGCCCCATTGGCCTTAATGATAAAGAATTTTTCTTTGTGTCCCTGTAAAAAAACTATAAGTGCTAGATTCTCCAAAATCTATACAGATTGAGTATCTGTGACCTATAATATGGGTATAAAATTTTTGCTCAATTGAATAAGGCGTTTAGATGCTATCGCACTTTTAAGATTTTGGTCCCATAGGCCATAATGATAAAGAATTTTTCTTTGTGTCCCTGTAAAAAAACTATAAGTGCTAGATTCACCAAAATCTATAGGGTTCGTACTATGGTGACTTACAATATACGTACCAACTTTCAGGTTAATCGAACAAAGCCTTTAGACGCTAGCGTGTTCACAAACATACACACATACACACACACATACATACATCATCGTAAAAATAGTGAAAACGGACTCAGGGGACCTCAAAACGTATAGAAACATCAAAATCTCGAATTCGGATTTTTGACATGATTACAATACTTTCCTCACTATAGTGTTCGGAAAGTAAAAAAAAAAAAAATCGCCTTTAAATGAATGTATTAAATAAAAATAAGTTGCGTAATAGCCGTTGCTAAGATACGCAGACGTTTGAAGCAAAATATTAAATTTATGAAAAATGAAACAAAGAAGCCAATATTTAAAATCGGAAAAACATTAATTTAATAAATTCAAATTCGAAATTCGAAAAAATCTCGATTAGGTGCACACTTGCAGGGGCCCAGGTACCTATATGCCAAAATCTAAAAATTTAATATGTTTAAATTTTTCTACTGTATGTGTATAACTATTTGATTTCAATAAATATAATAAAAAAGATTTCTTCCTCAAATGAATTCAAATAAATAAATAGTTTAATAGCCGTTGCTAAGATACGCAGACTTTTGAAACGAAACAAATTTCTGAAAAATGAAACATTGAAGTCAATATTTAAATTCGAAAAAACATTAATTTAAAAAATTCAAATTCGAAATTCGAAAAAATCTCGATGAGGTGCACACCTGCAGGGTCTCAGGTACCTATATGCCAAATTTGGAGGCTCTGTGATTAGTAGTGTGAGCACCAGAGCGCAGATACACACACAGACACACACACAGACACTTCTCTTTATTTATACTAGCAGGCTTTGCCCGCTTCGCTGGCCACTAAATTTAAAGGAAACTCTTTTCTATATAGCTTTATAAAAATAAAATAAATTGCTGAAATTGTTCAAAAGTTCGCTCCAGGTCCCTGCTGCATTCGGCAGCGATTTGGTCATCCACTGCAACTCGGTCGCTTGTCCCTATTACCTGCGACAATAGTTTGCCAATGAGCTTCCATTTAGGTGCTTATTATATAACAGTTTCGAAATAGATAGTATCGAAAAAATTGGAGTTTCCCTTTTATATTTGAATCCGAGTTACATGTGTACAACACTACAC